>CM050169.1:187013008-187185508 GCA_027410445.1 Discoglossus pictus | reverse complement strand
ATGTTTTTCAAATCGGATACACATCCAATGCTCATCCAACCAAACTATAGATTAAATTAATGTGTATCAAAATGTTTAGAGAGATACTTATATTTTCTGAATGTACACACAAATAATAATAATGTCAAGATTATTTTTTTACAGTTTCCACAAGTGCTAATTTTCTTACTGAAGAACAAAAAATAAAATACTGAAAATATGATCACCCTATGACATGAATACATGTTGAGCTTTTCTTTATAGATTCTGCATAAATGGAGGTAGAACGGTCTCAAAATTTATGAATTGTCAAGTCTTTCCTACTGGCTTTGATGAAAGGTGGGAACAAAACCTGAAAAAAAGGACATAATCGAAACAGTATATGAAAGTAAAATGTTATGTATCAGTTTCACACATAAAATGTTAAGACACTAAAAAAGGTAAAAAGAAAGAACAAACAATATGGAGAACTACAAACATTAGTATTTATTGTCTTAAAGATAAAAAATAAAATAAAATACATACTTGCAATGTATTAAGATTCAATTACAAAAAGGATTAGAAAGACAATATACAATTACACAACGCCACAATTTTAAGGGTACACAAAATGAGAGCTACACCATGGCTCACTTACCTCTCTAGAGACATATTTCATCTATTATAAATGATATGGGCATTAATGGAATATAAAAACAGGTTAAAGGGATCTGAAGGTTTCATGGATTAATACATTTCTACACTCCTTAAGAAAAAAGCAGCCTATATGTATGCAGCACACCTCATAATACATTTTTTTTTATTAATATCTAAAAATCCCCCTAATGATTGTGTTGACACCTCCATGGGGTGTCTAAACAATGTTAACCTACTATTTACCTGCTGTTGCTTGCTTAGCCAATCTCCTTGCAGCTGCCTGTCTGCATGTCAGCAGCAATACATAGCACAAATCAGTGATATACTACACATCCCAGGCTGCTTTCAGCACAAACAGGAAACCCAGAGTTAATTAAAAAGTTTCAGATAACTAGATTGGCAAAAAATAAAATAAATGGTATGCTAATTTAGCCTGAGTTTGGAGGGGGTTAATCGTAGTTTGCAACTCTCAGAAATTACAAGACATTTTGATGACGTGTTTAAATGTTCATTTTGGATTTTTTTCATGCAAAACATGTTTTCATACACTACTAATTCTCTTCTATCAGATGCATTCGTAATACAGCAAACTTACATATGCGGTTAAGGAAAACAAATGGCTCTAGCATACAAAAAAATCGGGCCTTACACCTATTTTCAGAACAAACCACATGGGTGATGAAAAGTGATACAGAAATTCAGGAGTTTAAGTAGTGTAGGTCATATCTTCCTGAAAAGTCTCAGAAGTTCAGAGAGAACTCCGATATATACTCCAGAGAACAGATTAAGAAAAAAAAAAAAAAAAAAAGATATCCTGCCACTTAAATGGATTGTCATATGATGCAGTTTTTTCCTGAACAATAATGTGACCTCTGGTCAACAAGCTAACATAGCGTCGCATAGCCTTGGGTGGGATGTACAACAAATGACCGCAGCACTCAGGTTGTTCCAGTTTAACTGTAATTGACTTTTGGAAAGCTTAGCAACTGAGACCAAGCCTTGGACATAGAAACAAGGCAATAGACAGCTAGCGATCTTCTATACTACAATGCTGCTGCTCAGAACTTCAAATAAAATAAAATACATTTAAAATGTATTTTTCCCTTTCCTACATACATTCTAGTTCTTCAAAAGATACTGTAAATATAGTGAATCAGCAGATAAAACCAGAATAAAAAGTAATGAGTCAGGACACGGTTTCTTCTGTAAAACATTGCAGGCTTACTGAAGGGTCTACAGCTATTGCACTTCTATTCAATGGCATTGCTTGCAAAGCTTGAAGGAAGTGAACCTTCCAAAAATCAGTGACACCTTCTGTGTAATCACACAATTACAGTTTTAGCAAACTGATTTTTTATTTGAATGAACGGTGCAATGTGCTGAAGCTTTTCACCGGAAGGACACAGTTGCACACAAAATAATGGTCATTTTTATTAATAAATAACTTGAAGCAAGATTTACATTTAATTTTTCTTGTTCGACATTGTGGGCTTTACAAAACAAGCCATCCATGCTATGAGAAGCTGGAAAAAAAATGAAAGCAGTGCTGTCATTGCCTAGCTTTTCTGATCAATATGCTTACTGATCCCTCCATTGGTGGAACAATCTGTAGCTGCTGCCCTGCATATTAAATTAACGAATCCCACTTCCACTACCAATATTTAGATGAAATGAGGGATACATTATGTGTAGGACTTGCCTGAAGTGAATTGCATCAGAAGGCCAATTAAGAATGAAGACACTTAAAGTTACCACTGCAAGTAGAATCTGCAGGAGGGACCAGACTCCAGCTATTTCCAAGCCTGCTTAAGGATGGCTCATCCTCATAGGGGACTGGGATTGAAAGCTGATTGGCTGAATGCCTAGGACTGAGCAGGGATTGGATCAAAGGATTGAGCCACCTCTGTGGTGATTTAATTTTATTCTCTGAAATTCCCACATGTAGGAGTGGAGTAGAGAAGTAAAGAGGACTGCCACAGACTGCTTGAAAAGGGGAAACAAAATAATATAAAATAAAAATATATTTATATACAAGCGGACAGAACAAATGAGGAGTACCAATACATCCTTCCCAAGCAGGCGAAAAGGAGGACAATAAAAAAGCGACTAACAACAACGACATTCAACTAAGTGACAAAAATGTTTTCCAGGTAAGAGCTCTTAATTATTTTATGTAGGAGAAGTGATTGTGTATGTGATAGAAAAATAACTTTCTGGAATACGGATAGTAAATAGAATATTTCCTTCTGGTATTTACTTTATGTCTTAGACAGTCATGCAAAGGTAAGGTCAGGGGAGGGCAGGACAGGACAGAAGGATTAGAACGGAGACAAGCTTAAAAAAAAACAGAGACAAAGTCAATGCAGGGACTGGAGAGTTGGAAAGAACACAAAGTTATAGGGAGCTAAAAATAGAGAGTGCATTAGTTGTATACACTGCACACACATCTTCACAATATGTACAGATGTGGGTTACTTTTTGGCTTCACCCTGCGTCTTGGATATCATTCCTAATGATGCCAAACAGGATTCCCTTTGATGGAAGACAGTATAAAGTATATTTTTTTGAAGCTGGTCCCAAATGTGGTTTTGTAGAGGATGCAAGAGCGAGAAAAATAACATAACTAAGAACCCAGTCAGATTTCAGAAGTGTGTATGACATTATAAGCATGCACATTATTTAAAATGAATAAACAGTTGATATATGAAGAAGCAAATTTCCAATGTAATTAATTAGTATAAATTTAACATTTTAAATAATAATTGACAAGTATAGAGTTCTTACTTAATATATATTCAAATGCCAAGTAAAATAGCTTTTAATTATCCGAAACATTTTACACAATAATGTTAGGCAGGTTACCAAATGCCACATTCACTGGCTGCAGAAAAAAAAATTCAATATAAAAAAAAAAAAAAACACTTATCAGAGTGCTAGCAAATTCCTAGTTACAGACTGGCAAGATGTACATTAATGCAGATGTCTGGCAAAAACATCTAAATTTGTTTGGTTCTTTGCTTTTGCTAAACATTTCTGCCAACGGATTTCATTACGCAGTTGAAACTGGTATATAACAAATATAATGTATTAGGCAAAAATACTCTTATTTTACATTCTAAGTCTGGAATGCTGAGCATTTCGTCAACTTAATGGTGATGAGTACAAACTTAAGTCATGATTCACTTAGAGTATTAGATTTTTTTGGTTGTTCTTTTTAGGTAAATTGTTTTGACATCAATATTGTAAACCGCGCCAAGAAAAAATAATCATGGCATGAAAATATATGTTCTTGGCCATGGCCCAAACGTAAATTATCTAGATGGTATATAAGTGTCTTCCATTTTGATATAAATGTGTATGTCTTACACTGTAGATTATAATACTTGGTTGGAGCGAGTTGCTACTTAAATTTGGTAATATTGTTAATGACTGGTTATCATGCTCTAACGTACTGGCCAGTAAGATACGACAGAGGCCAGTAAGATACAGAGAGGTAACCAGAAGAAATTAGCAATTAACCCCTTTAGACATTTTAGTATTACATATGATTATTTATCATTACAGTTCTGAAAGATTTCCAATACATGACCAAAACATTAATTTAATTAAATGAATGCTAAAAAGTATGTATGCAGCAGGTTCTGGTCCTTATTTTTTATATAAACTTCTTAAACAACGCTGGCTTAACAGTCTCAGAAAATTGCATGTTTGAATTGCTATACTGTATTTTCCTTACCTCTTCTGCTGGAAGGCTGTTCCACGTAACTACCAATACTTCTGTTTAGGAGCATGTGCGCAGATTACTCTTAAATCTTCTACTCTAAATTTGCCAACCAAAAAGATTATAGACAAGCAACGATTGTCGTGTTGCAACTGGTATTTGTAAAGCAAAAAATATTGTCTGTATTGCACAATATATATTATAGTAGGAACACTAACAATTGGTTCATGGGTAAATAGCAAGCCACATGATCATAGGAGATTGATATATCAAGACAGTAATTAATTGCCAATGATCTAACTCATTAGTTGGGAGGACCACCACCCAACCTTATGCCATTTGGAATTTCTTCAACATTTGAAACCAAAAAGAACCATTGAAAACCTATAGTTACAGTACACTCTTTGAAGAGAGTTAGTCCTGGCAATGTTTAAAGTTATTAAAAATTAAAGTACTCTTTAGCGTTGACAGCCATTACCTTGTTTGAGCTGCTTTCTCAGAGAAGGGCCTTGGAGATGGGTTGGATTTCCATTAGCCCCAAGGAAAGCCCTGGTATTAAAGATTCAAATGAACTAAAATGATTTCTCTGCATTTATAGTCAACATCCACCTGTAGAAAACAAAATGTTGGCCCACTACAACATAACTGCATATAATAGGCAATAAATAATACACTATTTTTTCTTTTACTTTAGAAAGAGAGGAAAAAAAAAAAAAAACACACAACTACAGAGATCCTTTTACTTAGTGGAACAATAATAAAACTCTACATTTGTTTACCACAATCAAGGGGATCTCTTCCTTAGTGTTTTTGATTTACTAGCGAATTGCCCGTCAACATTTGACGGTCATAAAATTAAAAGGCAGGTAATGCTGTTTGGCACACAATGTAAAGGCTTTTGGTCCTCGGAGTACCTTCGGCACTCATTGCAAGCCTCTCCCCTTGTGTACTTTTGCTCCTCTGAGTACACTCGGCGCTTATTGTAAGCCCCACTCTGACCACCTTTGGCGCTCATCGCGTGGCTCTCCTCGGCTATATACAGTGCCTTGCAAAAGTATTAACCCCCCTTGACTTTTTAACTATTTTGTTACATTACAGCCTTAAGTTCAATGTTTTGTTAATCTGAATTGTATGTGATGGATCACAACAAAATAGTCTAAGTTGGTGAAGTGAAATGAGAAAAATATATACATAGAACTATTTTTTAGCAATAGAAAACAGAAGATTGGAATGTGCGTATGTATTCACCCCATTTGTTATGAAGCCCATAAAAAGCTCTGGTTCAACCAATTACCTTCAGAAGTCACATAATTAGTTAAATGATGTCCCCCTGTGTGCAATCTAAGCGTCACATGATCTGTCATTACATATACACACCTTTTTTGAAAGGCCCCAGAGGCTGCAACACCTAAGCAAGAGACACCACTAACCAAACACTGCCATGAAGACCAAGGAACTCTCCAAACAAGTACGGGACAATGTTGTTGAGAAGTACAAGTCAGGGTTAGGTTAGAAAAAAAAATATCCAAATCTTTGATGATCCCCAGGAGCAAATATATCCTAACCAAATGGAAAGAACATGGCACAACAGCAAACCTGCCAAAAGACGGCCGCCCACCAAAACTCACAGATCAGGCAAGAAGGGCATTAATCAGAGAAGCAGTACAGAGACTTGGGGTAACACTGGAGGAGCTGCAGAGGCCCACAGCAGAGACTGGAGTATCTGTACATAGGACGACAATAAGCCATACGCTCCATAGAGTTGGGCTTTATGGCAGAGTGGCCAGAAGAAAGCCATTACTTTCAGCAAAAAACAAAATGACACGTTTTTTGAGTTTGTGAAAAGGCATGTGGGAGACTCCCAAAATGTATGGAGGAAGGTGCTCTGGTCTGATAAGACTAAAATTGAACTTTTTGGCCAGCAAAGAAAACGCTATGTCTGGCGCAAACCCAACACATCACATCACCGACAGTGTAACACGTTAGTGGCAGCATCATGCTGTGGGGATGTTTTTCACCAGATGGGACTAGGAAACAGAGTGAGGGAAAGATGAATGGTGCTAAATATAGCGATATTTTGAGCAAAACCTGTATCACTTTGTGTGATTTGAGGTTAGGACGGAGGTTCACCTTCCAGCAGGACAATGACCCAAAAACAATGCTAAAGCAACACTTGAGTGGTTTAATGGGAAACATGTAAATGTGTTGGAATGGCCTAGTCAAAGCCCAGACCTCAATCCAATAGAAAATTTGTGGTCAGACTTGCTGTTCCCAAGTGCAAACCATCCAACCTGAAGGAGCTGGAGCAGTTTTGCAAGGAGGAATAGGCAAAAATCCGAGTTGTAAGATGTGGCAAGCTCATAGAGACTTATCCAAATCGAATTGGAGCTGTGATTGCTGCAAAAAGGTGGCTCTACAAAGTATTGACTTTAGGGGGGTGAATAGTTATGCACATAAACGGTTTCTGTTATTTTGTCCTATTTGTTGTTTGCTTCACAATAAAAAAATACATCTTCAAAGTTGTGGGCATGCTCTGTAAATTAAATGATGCAAATCCTCAAACAATCCATGTTAATTCCAGTCAGTGAGGCAACAAAACATGAAAAATGCCAAGGGGGGTATACTTTTGCAAGGCACTGTGTGTGCAATAGAGATTATATCTCTATATCCTGAAGATCTAACAATCTCTTGATTTTCCTGCAGCATACAATGCATCGTGCGCGAGGCCAAACCATTTGCTTATTTGGGTAAAGCAGCATTTTAGAATGGTAATGTTATTAGTTGCAAGTTAGTGTTGTAAAAGGGCGAAGATTGTCTATGTGTTAGGCGGCTCTCGAGCATTTTTCATCCTTCCTCATAGTATAATTTTGTACTTCACTGGGTATATTTTGTACCTGGGTAAAAGTCTTATATGCCTGGCGACGCTTTGCGTAGTTAGGGGTGGTGTAGCCTCGTTTTGGTTTTGTTTGTCCGACATTTTTTTTGTCGCTTTTTTTTTTTTATTAATTGTTTTTGTAAAATTGTGTTTTTTTGGATGTGTGCGGGTCGGCCGTTTAAAAATAAATACATTTCTAAGTCCCGCTTTCCTTTGCAAAGTGTTACAGGCCGTATTTTTTCCACGCAATTATTTCAAACTGCTACGGGTCTCGCATTGTGAATTGTATAAATTGAGATTTGTGTTGATCTGTAGTCCCGCGGGTCGTAGGGATTAGTGCCTACGGCGCTCATCTCCACCAGAACAATGAGCGCCTTTGGCGCTCCTTGCCTGCAACTGCAGCCCTCGCAACAACCCGCAATGCTCACAACTATATATGTGATCCACCGTCACCATGGGTGTAGCAAATATAGAAACAGATCTGATGGCAGATAAGATCTATCGTTTTGTTTAAGCTTCAGGATTGTTCTATGCTTATCCAAATAATGCTTAAAAAGGACCACTGTGGTCATATTTATGTCTATATTTTTTGAATAACTAAGCATGATACTGGGCAACATGTTTTTAGAAAGCAAAAAAATGTTAACACAAAATTCACAAGGTGCAACTTTTTTATTCAATTATTCTGTACCGCAGTGATCCATTTTGTCTTCTTGCTAGACGCTACTCTCTCAGATGTGGTGCCATTGTATACTAATGAGCATCCATGAAGTCTGGTGAGAGAAATGGTAGTTGCAGAAGCTACATTCCCATAGTGCAAACAAACTTCCTGCAAACTCAAAGTCTCCTCCCATTTGATCTACGGACAAAACTGTAGATTCTGCAGCAGCCTTTTTACATATAAAATATATATAGTTAGAACCTATATATTTTTTTTTATTTATATTCTAAATCATTTCCTTAAAACATATTTAAAGTCTAGTTCTTCAGAATAGAACATTTAAAAAAAAATATATACTTCTAATCCTATATTCACCGTTTGCCAAAGAGAAGTAAAACTGCTGTCTTAGTTTAAGCTTTTCTAGATCGATTAGAGGGCCATCATCAGTACAATACATACATATATTTATATTATAAGAAATTTATATAGTACTTCATAGTTACTGGTCATTACATCCGGGGTAAATGCTAATTTATTTAATTATTATTTCAAGCTTCTATATGAAAACTTTAGCTTTTTTGAAAATTAAAAATAAAAAACAGCGATACTTGAAATGTTTAATACTGAAACGACCTGAAGCCTTACAAAATGAATATTAATGACTATTATAAAGTGTAAAACATGTTTATCTGCTTTTTAGAATGATAATGAATGGATGTAGAATCAAGACCATACAATTAATTTGCTACATAATCACACCACCTCTCCACCTTCATTAAGGGACATGGAACGCAGCTTTCAATCTTTTAAAAGATCACGTTTCAAACATTACAAAGGTCTTTGTTTTTTTTCCCCCTCCATGAAAAAAAATAAAGTAAAACCTCTTTAAACTTCATGGAAACAGACAGGAGATGCAGAGAGAGTGCAAGTCTATAGATCTGATTGGCTGGCAGAGGTGCAAACTCCAGAGAGCATTTAAAATTCTGTAAGTTTTTGTGCTCAGAGCCTTTAGTTGAAAAAAAAAAAAAAAAAGAACACAAACTGACATATGAAATATCCTCTGATGCAACAGAAAAATTATTATTATTTATTTATTTATTTATTATTTCCATGTCCCTTTAAAATTTGACAATCTAGTTTTATCCTCCCAGACAATTATCACGTTCATCAAGTTTTCCATTCAATCCTATTTAGTGGTTTTTGAAGTGATGTTTTGTGTCTTCACTATCACAGTGAGCAAGGGGTCCACGTTCAGAGTCCCCGATCACCCTTAGGGAGACTAATCTTTAAGGGTAATTTGAATAAACAAAATACACGGTTTGGCCTTGACAGGACTTTGGGTATGACTTGGTCAAAATATATCAAGGATCTAGGGGAATTTGTATCCCTTAAATATCTTAACCACAATCTAGTAAAGTTTTAAAGAACACTAAATGGACATTTCCAGTGAAACATTCTAGGACATAACATTTCTCCACCCTACTCAATTTAGTGGGAAATTAAAGTTACAGACCTCTTAAACACGTACGATTATGTCATCTTTTCAGTGCCTTTTTCACAGGCATCTTGAACACATACTATAGGAAAACCAATGTCAGAATGACTTTGAGACAGGATGACTGTAAACCAAAGGGCAAGTTGTGACCCAATATATCTGAAAGAGCCATTTGCTTTAGGGCCTCATTTACGCTATTAATGTGGAGGAGAATAATGAGGAGGGGCATAGAGGTTGTGCAGCTACGTTAAAAAGACCACTGAAGCATCAGAACTCTGTGGCAGAGTAAAGCCCCATAAGTTAACTCTCCCACTCAAGCTATAGACAGACTAGCATAGCAGTCAATAATGGCCCCCAAATGGCACAAAGTTTCTAAATAGATTTGTTTCTCTAAATTGTTTTATATTACTTTCTTTCATAAGTGGTAATATTTTGTTACAGATTTCACAAGAAGTTCAAGTTTCTACCAAACTACCACAGTCCTTTAATTACAGCAATATTTTGGATAACAAGGCTCTACAATGCACCGCATAATCTTTTTAAAAGAGGCTCAGATGCATCAATTAAAAACAAAGGAAAGTTTGTTGGCAGATTTACATAAGAACGCTTTCTTGAAGTACCCAAATGTAGATTTGCCAAACCTTCCATAGAGCAGTCACGATTACCCAGAGGCAACTGCTAGGACTTCAGTTAGTTAGTCTTCACCTGTCAGTGACACACATTCTGCTTCCCACATTTCAGCATTCAGTTTGGAGGCCCGAATAAAAGGAAATTTAACTTGTGCCTACTAGGCCTGATACAGACCCTTACCATGGAATCAACTGACCGAAGTTTCTTTAAAAAACAAAAACAAAAAAAACACACACTAAAATTTCAAGATGGCATACCCTGTTGAGCAATTCAGAGTCCATTATAGCTCTCTAAAATAATACCCAAATCATACTTCTTCTCGTTATCTAAAACTCTATTACTGCTTAATTACTTTGCTACATCAAATAAACCATTTTGCTTTGGGTAAAAAAATAAAAAATAAAAGGGTTAAAAGACCGGTGAGGTACATTTAAAGACTCAAGGAAACCATACAAGACCTTTTGAGCGAAATACGTTGCCGGTTACTGGACTCAATGTTCTAATTTGATTCTGATACGTGGCAAGGAGTCTGTGTCATTATGCCATTATTTGATGTCATTCTTGTATTTTTATGTAAAACTGTTGTAATAATTTCCAACACATAGACCTTGAAGATCCGTATTATGCCAAATATGTGGAATATTTGCTTTCAGTACAGGTGGTCCGTCAGGGGATCAAGCATTTGGATTTATGTAGTTCTGACACAATTACTTAAAAAAAAAAAAAAAAGCACTTCCCAAATGTTTAGAAACCTTAAAAAAATGGACATTCTACCCCATCAGCAAAACAGAACACTGGCGATACATTTTATTTGCAATTTTTTTCTAAATTGTAAAATCATTCCTTTGATATTCAGCATTGTTAATTATAAACCTTTATGTTCACATCAAAGCATTTTATTTTTATATCATATTCACAATGCTACCTTAATTTTTAGTAGAGGGTTTCAAATTGTTGCAAGCATTTAAAAACGTATCACCGGTCTCATACACATTAAGAAACGAACAGCCTTGTTAAATTGCGATTTGGCCAATTGAAAAGGGCTCTATATAAGCACATAAAAAATATATGCTATGTGCTTATATAGAGCGCTATTCAATTGGCCAAATCACAATTTAATAAGGCTGTAAATCTGGAGGATTACAAAAATCAAACAAATGTTCAACCAATGAAGTTTAGGCTATGTTGACCTAAAAAGAACCCGTGGGCCATCCTTAAAAATGTATCATGTTGGGGAAGGATTGTGTGGCCTACAAAAGAGTGGTCCCATTAAAATAGAAATATGTGGGCACTAAAAACTATACTGAAGATTGCACAGGGAAGTTAAAATCAGTCTGTCCCAAGTAGGTAAGGAAGGGGGAGGGGATTTGTTAAGGCCTGCTGAGGATTTTTAAAATTGAGACCAGTTTACAAGGAGAGGCAACTGGCAGCATTTTATGAGACTTTTTAATCTGAAGCAGCAATATCCAGGCTTAGAGTTAGGCCATATTTCCTCTTTAAAAAAAAAGTACCAGTGCAATTTTTTTGGTACGGATGGTATGCCAAGGTTAGAATTGTGGATCTCTCGAATAAGGTACGATGAGGGATCCAATTGTGTCAAATGAAGGAAAGAAGAAAAAAAAAGAAAAAAAAAAAATCAGTGGCTTCCTGTTTAGTAATTTAACTAAATAGGCAATTTCTCAACCGTGAGCCGGTGAACAGAAGTTGAATGCAATAGGAAGCAATCCACCAATGAGGGCAATTTGATATGGTAAAATAAGACCACTCTGGTGGGAAGATCTCTTGACAAGTGACAAGATGTAGTAAGTTCAAAAAAAAAATTCTATTACTAAATTAAATGTTTTTTAAACCAATTCAAATATTAATAATTTTAATGGTACTAGCTTGCCATATTTGAGATCTCTGCTGTGGCCTGTTAATAGTGAAAAGGTCAAGCTCAAGTCAGTCACTTACTGTATACTTAACTATGTTACAGTGAAACCAGTAGCAGAAGCTATGTGCAAAGTTGCAAACTTTAAAAAGTTCTTGTCTTTCTATTTAGAGAAAGGGTAGACCAGTGGTAATGGTAGCCAAGTAAACTAAAGTAAAGTAATGGAACAAATGCTTCTGACAGACATAAATCTAATCTAAATATAACATGGCAAAGGAGTAAGTAAGGTCTGAGGCGTTTAAGTAGGTAGGAAAGGGGCAGAGGAAGTAGGCTAAGTGGATCTTATCTGGCAAGACATTTTTTTTTTAATTAAAAGTAACAAAGGGAGAAAGGAAGACGTTATGCAAACCAACAAAATATGGATTAGAAGCGCACACAAAAAAAAAAATACACTATGACTTATTTTGGTGAAATGTAAGACTCTTTGAAGTGCTGTGCTCTGATGATAGAGTATTCCTTATGAATATACACAAAAAGGTCAAGGGATGAAAGAAGAGAAAAATAAATAAATCAAATATTCCAGTTGCATAAAATAAAATATTCTATAGGAAACGCCAAATGTTTTTTATAGCCAGAATTCACAGAATATAAAAAAAATGGTAAAAAAGAAAAATATCTATAAATTATGTACTAGGCCTATTTCTAAACATACTATTCAAAATTAAAAAAACATTAAACTCCTCAGAAATAAACACTGGCGTGATATTAATTATTTACACACTATGCCAAAGCTCTCATGTGCAATCTGAGATTCTTAGATTTATCCACCTACAAAATTAAAAAAATGGCATATTTACAGTGTACCTAAAAGAATAAACAGCATAATGAACATGTTACCATATGTAAAACAAGTACAGTTGTATTACCTCTTATTCTGTGTAACATGCAGACTTTGAG
The DNA here is from genome assembly GCA_027410445.1 of Discoglossus pictus. Lineage (NCBI taxonomy): Eukaryota > Metazoa > Chordata > Amphibia > Anura > Alytidae > Discoglossus > Discoglossus pictus. The sequence goes on along the minus strand of CM050169.1, from coordinate 187,172,684 downwards.
AACATTTATCAATTGCAGTTCTTCAAAAGAGTATACAGTAAATATAGGAAGTGAGTAAGTGATCCTTTAATAATGAAAAACATCAAGGTTTATGCTTTTGTGAAGCACATATCCTCATGTCCCTGTAATGCTGATCACTGGCTGACATAGGGCTGGGGAGATACCAAAAATGGTTCTCCAGAGGGATGTGGAAAATATAAAAATCGAACCAAGTCATCAATAATTCAGCAGTGCCTGGAAATTATAGTGTGACCTAATAGCTCAGAGCTCATAACTCTCCCTCATTCTTGTAGTCAATATTGAAACTACACAGAATGGTATGATATTTTTATGGTTTTTAGCCATTGCCATCATCGTTTAGAAATAGGAGAGCTGAAAAACGCGAATAATGCAAGTGGAAATTATGGTTTTAGAAACATAAACAAAGTTTTACTCATGTGTTCACTCTGTTGGAGAGCAGAGTTAGTTATTGAGGACAGAGTAAAAAAAAAAAAAAAAAAAAAAAAGTTTAAACCCAACAAGAGTGCTTGTAATATCCTTCCAACCAGTCAGTTGTGGAATATGTTTGAGTGTGTTGAACAATGAACTCCAAAATGTCCAAAGAAAATACTGTGTTCTAGTGAATATTGCATCAAAGCCCATGATGCTGGTTTCAAATGAATCAAATAAAGCAGAAAAATATAAAAATGTAACAGACTTTTAAATCACCAATATGCTATAATAAAATAGAAATATAGTGGTCACACTCATATGCTGCACAGTAGAAGGTAGGCATGAATTAGTTAGAATGTGCTTTTATTACCGTGTTCATTAACTAGTCACACATTGGTTTATTATCTGTATATTATTCTGTTTAATTACTTATTTAAAAAGGATTTGTGTTCACAAATACAGACTTTAAATCATATTATGTTTTTGTATTATTAATTACACTTTATATGGACCTTCCTCAGGGTATACAATTGAGACAATGGAGCAGGAATTTGACCGTATCAGCATTTAATGCAATGGGTGTGTTCGGGTAGATTTCATTCATGTTGTCAATTTAAATTAGAGTGACTCTTACACAATGTTGCACAGAAAGGGTTACAGGTTAGCTTTAATGGATTATCTTCTTACACCAAAATGTCCAATGATTACTTAAAAAAATCATGGCCTGTGACAGCCAGATTATAACATTTGTTCAGTTAAAAGAATATACATTGAAGATCTGAATGGGACCCTGTAGTCCGGTATTTTATTACACCATTTTAAATAACCAGTACTTCGATAAATAAGATAAACACAAAAATAAATAATAACAACCTAAATAGATTACCAGATTATGCCATTTTATACCGTCCTGGCCTTCTCCATTGTTGACGTCTAACATCTCCCCTGTAAGGGAGTATAGATTTCTTGGCAGGTGGGAGACGGAACTCAGCACTGTACAGAAGAGGGAATGACCATTTGTAAATTTTTAACAGACAACTGCCTTTACCTATAAAAACTTCCCCTTAACATTAAATGTTCCTTCCTATGAAGGGTAGATAAGACAACAATGAGGATAGCCAAGACTACATAGAATACATATACTAGGTGATAAATTAAAGGCAATACATTAGAAAGGTTATTTTTATTTTTGAATCTTCTAAAACGATTTTGCCAATTATTCCTTTTAGTAAGAATAAAAATAGCAAATTATACAGTAACTAATTATTAAAAAATAAATCATTTTTGCCTCAGAGAGAAGCACTGAGCTTTACACTCTGCATTTGAATTTCATATCATTGAGGTAAGCCACAGGATAAAAGTGGAGAAACACGTCTGATCAGTATTTTTCCTATTTATTTTTTAATATTAGAGTTACTGTATAATTTGCCATTTTCATTCTTATTTTTTGCTATTGAACATATTTTATTATATTAAAAACAATTTTTACAAACATTGAATAAATTTAATATTTATATTGAAACCATGTTTTATATAGTATTTTGATTAAAGACACCTATATATTAATATATATATATTAAACCCGGCCAAAATATTTATATTCGGGTACCAATATGTATTGATAGAGTTGTAATATTCCCCATGCTCGGAAAAGTACATATATATTACCCTAATACCCACACTCTATTGGAAGAATATGCGATAAGACGTTCACGGAGGAAAGAGGTACAAACCTACAAGCCAACAAGTGTTGGGAAGTCTATAATATACCTCAGACTGAGGTTAGGAAAGGTGAGAGCTTTACCTACCAATCTCTGTGAACAAGGGTTTGAGATTACAATATAATCGGATATTTGGCAGTAGGAATTGGTGAGCTCTCTCCCCACCCCTCTTCTCTTGGTCTTTAATAATGCCATGAAGAAATAATTTTAAAAATAGAACTAGAGGATGTTCGACTTTACAGTCATTATAAACATTTAGTCAGGGTTTTCTAAGCACTGGACAGTTAAAAAGGAGTGTTGACCAGCTTAGGCACAGGATGCTCAATCACAACGACAGAAAATGTTAGGTGGCCGGAGTGTCTTAAGTATTTGAAAAAAAATATATATATATAAAATTGCAGATTAGGAAGTGAAATGTAAATAAAGTTATGCAACAAAAAAGGACCAAGTCTCGTTGTTGTAACTGTGTTTTAGAGTCCAAGTTCCCAGACATTTTCTACCCATGAATGAATGTATGTGTACATACATAAACTTACAGTGGAACTCTATTGCAGTGGATAGAAAAAAAAAAATCATATAAAAAGTCTACACACCCCTGTTAAAATGTCAGGTGTCTGTGCTGTAAAAAAATTAGACAAAGATAAATCATTTCAGAACTTTTCCCACCTTTAATGTGACATATAACCTGTACAAATCAATTGAAAAACAAACTGAAATCTTTTAGGTGGAGGGAAGAAAAAAAATAAAAAATAATGTGGTTGCATAAGTCTGCACACCCTCTTATAACTGGGGATGTAGCTGTGTTCAGAATTAAGCAATCACATTCCAAATCATGTTAAATAGGAGTCAGCATACACCTGCCATCATTTAAAGTGCCTCTGATTAACCCCAAATAAAGTTCCGCTGCTCTAGTTGGTCTTTCCTGATATTTTCTTAGTCGCATCCCACAGCAAAAGCCATGGTCCACAGAGAGCTTCCAAAGCATCAGAGGGATCTCATTGTGAAAAGGTATCCGTCAGGAGAAGGGTACAAAAGAATTTCCAAGGCATTAGATATACCATGGAACACAGTGAAGACAGTCATAATCAAGTGGAGAAAATATGGCACAACAGTGACATTACCAAGAACTGTAGCTCTCTCCAAAATTGATGAAAAGACGAGAAGAAAACTGGTCTGGGAGGCTACCAAGAGGCCTACAGCAACATTAAAGGAGCTGCAGGAATATCTGGCAAGTACTGGCTGTGTGGTACATGTGACAACAATCTCCCGTATTTTTCATATGTCTGGGCTATGGGGTAGAGTGGCAAGACAAAAGCCTTTTCTTACGAAGAAAAACATCCAAGCCAGGCTACATTTTGCAAAAACACATCTGTAGTGTCCCAAAAGCATGTGGGAAAAGGTGTTATGGTCTGATGAAACCAAGGTTGAACTTTTTGGCCATAATTCCAAAAGATATGTTTGGCGCAAAAACAACACTGCACATCACCAAAAGAACACCATACCCACAGTGAAGCATGGTGGTGGCAGCAACATGCTTTGGGGCTGTTTTTCTTCAGCTGGAACTGGGGCCTTAGTTAAATAGTTAGTTACGTAGAGGGAATTAGGAACAGTTCCAAATACCAGTCAATATTGGCACAAAACCTTCAGACTTCTTCTAGAAAGCTGAACATGAAGAGGAACTTCATCTTTCAGCATGACAACGACCCAAAGCATACATCCAAATCAAAGGAATGGCTTTACCAGAAGAAGATTCAAGTTTTGGAATGGCCCAGCCAGAGTCCAGACCTGAATCAGATTGAAAATCTGTGGGGTGATCTGCCCTCGCAATCTGACAGATTTAAAGTGTTTTTGCAAAGAAGAGTGGGCAAATCTTGCCAAGTCAAAATGTGCCATGCTGATAGACTCATACCCAAAAAGACTGAGTGCTGTAACAAAATCAAAAGGTGCTTCAACAAAGTATTAGTTTAAGGGTGTGTATACTTATGCAACCATATAATTTTATTTTTATATTTTTTCTTCCCTCTACCTAAAAGATTTCAGTTTGTTTTTCTATTGAGTTGTACAGTTTATAGGTCACATTAAAGGTGGAAAAAGTTCTGAAATTATTTTTTTACAGCACAGAAACCTGACAGGGTGTGAAGACATGTTATATCCACTGTGTGTGTGTGTGTGTATATATATATATATATATATATATATATATATATATATATATATATATATATATATAAAATGCAGAGATCACTTTAAAGTAATTTATGCTAGCTGGAAGATCTAAAGACTAAAATGTAATTGAAGCTGACAGGCAATACTTTAAATAGGTTTTACTTAATTATTTTTCATGTAAGAAACAACATTTAGAATGTTTAAAATATGCTCTTTCAAATGCATTAAAAACAGTTGTGTTCCATGTTCCTTTAATATAGTTTGTTTTTAAACTATTTAATTATTTAAACAAGAAGAAATAGCCTACACCATTCTTTTAATATGATTTTTTTTATAGTTATCTTTTATAGGGTGCTTATTTACATAAACACTATTCTCCATCACAACAATGTGACACCGAAACTAAATTTCTTCCTCTTCTCTTTGCTAGAAAAGCAAATATTTATGTCTGTGTTAATGTAAAGCGTCCTTTCTGGGTTTCTAGCAACATGAGAAGTGTTAAAACTGCTGCAGTTTTTTGAGTGTCTAATTGCTACAGGGTGGAAGATGGACCACCGGTAGTTTACACTGCTGTCCATTTGGAAATCAGCACAGATATTTCTTGCTGCATCACTGACCTTCCATGCAAATTGGATACCTTGTCTGAGATTAGATATGACATTGTCATGAAATTCCTAGCCTGCTGCCACTAAGCTTCACATCTGCTTTATATGGAAACATAAGCAGCTCTAATGTGGAGAGAGAATAAGTGTGTGTGTTTGTGTGTCTGCGAGCAAAGGGACTGCACCAATCACAAGCCATGAGAAGGACTTGACCCACATAGATCAGAGTACACCCTACAGTTACTAAAAAATTCAAAATGTGAAGTTAAAAATTACCTGAATATATAGATTTGGCTAATCATGTCAAATATATACAATGTATAACTGAACAAAAAAAATACATATTTTATAGAAATATGTAAAGCAATATCTTAAAATGGAACAATTGGTAAATACTGTCACTACTACTGGATGAAATTAAAAGCAAAAATCAAACTGAATTAAAAAAAATAATAGTATAATACATACAATAGTATACATTTTTTTACCTCATACCAAGAGAGAAAAAAAATTAAATATGGAGATGATTTTTTGCAATGTACCCAATAATATAAAATGTATTGTGTCACCATTTTGAAGACTTTGGATTGCACATGTTGCCCTTCAATTGAAAAAAAGTTACCCTTCTGTGTCCTAGTTTCTTTGCATACATACTAAACTGAATTCAAACAGACATTGTGTTGTGCACTGAATGCTGATAATAGGGTCTGTCAAATGAAAATTAGTTGCCTTGTACTGTTTCAGTGAATATATATTTTTTGTGCAACATAGGAATATTTTTTCCCCTCAATAGTTAGAACATTCTCTAAATTAGTGAATTTATTCCAATATGTACTTGTAATCACATATATAGTTGTGAGCAGGCAAGCCAGCCAGAGCCGTAGTGAGCCCGCGGCCCTCGCGAACTCGCAAAGCGAGGGACTTAGTTGCTGGCAAAGAGCGCCGAAGGCGCTCCTTGCCAGCAACTGAGACCCTCGCAAACTTTACGTTTTAACGCAAACAACACGAAACAGCAACTGCGACCCTCGCAAACTTTACCTCGCAACGCAAATATACGACACACGTCACCACTCATTACGACCTCGCAAAAATCAGCCGCAACCCGCGAACATGAACAAATCCCAAACACAATAAATACACACAGCACATACATAAAAAGCTTACCTACAGCAAGAGGAAGCATCCAGGACCTCAAAAAAGCAACTTACACCATTATTTAACGAAAAATAAAACCGTTTACACACTAAAAGATTTTCTAAGCGACAGAAAAAATGTCCGACGACCAAACGAAAACGAGGCTACAGCAGTCTAAACACGCAAAACACCACAAGAAACTTGCAAAACACCACAAAAGACCTACGGATATTCCGCTAAGATGCATACCACACATTACCCGCCATTTTACGCCAATGCGGAAGTAGACAACTACGCTAACGGTTTGGTCTCGCGCATGCACACTATTACACTGCACACATTCAGCACGCTTACACAGCAGATCCACACCACTCATGCTGCAGCAACATCAAAACAGATTCCCAGCTCTTCAACACAATGCTTCAAAATACGTAAAGTATATTAATTTATTAATGTATTATATATTTCATTATTATACACCAAACACCCTTACCTCACCTACAATTTCATTGCCATCATTTTTTGACGGACAATTCGCTAGTTATTTAATAAATAATGTTTTGATGACTCGTCTTTTCATTATAAGGCAATCACACAAAGGACACTTAAGCCATGTATACAATAAATCAAGGTTAAATAAATAAAGTGGCAAAGTTATTGTAAAAACTGTAGGTAAAGTACGTCAGATTGTCAAAATTCAGCGACTTAAGTGATGCATACAGTAGCTCCTTTACCGGCTGTATGTGCATTTTAAAGATGCTTGTTACATACTATTGAAAAAAAATAATTACGGCTACAGACAATCTGAGCCATTTAAAAACAGGCCAAGATTAAAAAGCAGAGGTTCCATAGGAGGAAAGGCTTGACAAATACCAGGAGGCAGGGAGCCATAGCTCCCCAAAGGTTATTGCTAGCTCATAGCTTACTAGTGGTTATACATATATTCTATACATATATTTTCTGACTCTTAAGAAGTGTCATAGGACCCTCAAAAGCTGGCTGGCAACCAAGTTTCCCAAACCTTTTGCCCACCTCTAAACTATTTAAAAAAACTGTAATTATGTCCATGTTGTGGTAAAATACAAATATCCATACATTATTTATTTAGTGTGTATATATATATATATATATATATATATATATATATATATATACACACACACACACACATACATATATATACATACATACATACATACATATATATATATACACACACACACACACACACACACACACAGCATTCATCACTTTTGTAGCATTTGTGAACTTTAGCTCTAAAACAGTACTCAGTCCTTTGCAGGCCGTGAGGTATGAAACCGTTCATTATAGCTTTCACTTATATAAGAATTGTCTTTTATTCTTTAATTGCAAACAAGTCCTTCTTCCCATAACAATATGTTCTGGAAGTCAGACCTAAGGTTAAACAACATGTTATTGACTTGAAACGAGATCTGACCTATGCGCAGAGATAAGTTATAGCTTTTTTGCGCATCTAGTGCGACGTACCAGGCTTGCTTTCAGTGCGTGACCTGCATATTTTTTATATTGTATTGGAACACCTTGTATAAATAATATCTTGTAGATTCCTTTTAGGTATTAAAAAAACCAAAAAAAAACACCCCATTGATAAATGTATTTACCAATGCAATGAACGCGAAGTCAAACAATAGTTACTAAAACAAAAATGTGAGGTACTCTAGAATAAATATTTAAACTGCCAATGATTTTAACTATAGCCGTATTTTTGACTAGATATTTATTTTTATGAGATAATCATATTACACATCAGAATTCTTAATGCCTGTGGCACAAGAAACGGAAGACAACGTTTTTCATAATGGTAACGCGATTGCTTATAATATAGGGCAGTGCTTAATAAAAATTTGACTTGTTCTATAACTAAGTTTGACTTCTAAAAGTAAAAATCGATAGAAAATTGTTTGCATTTACATTTTACCAATATGTTCTCCTTTCTCGTAGGAACAGTTAAAACCAGATCATCATGAGCACCCGGTGCCTTTAGATCTCTGGTAACCAATTTCTCATAAATCACGCTGTCTCCAAACTCCAGGCTGGGTAGCACAACCATCCTCCCCCGGAGCACTCTGGCCATGGGGGTAGCACGTGCCATCCGTCGCTTCAGTGCGGATATTCCTGATCCCCTCCGTGAAGAAGAAGAATCAGAGTTAACACAGGGCATGAATCCAACAGCATACCGTAATGGAAAGGTTCATACTAAGACTATGCCTGCCCGTCAACGTAGCCGCTTTGTCCAGAAAGATGGCCATTGCAATGTAGAGTTCATCAATCTCCATGAGAAGAGCCAACGATACTTGACTGACCTTTTTACTACTTGTGTAGACATACGCTGGAGATGGATGTTCCTTATATTTTCATTAACATTTGTGGTCTCTTGGCTTATATTTGGTTTCTCTTTCTGGCTTATTGCTTCATTGCATGGGGACCTAGCTCCACCTCCTGAAGCAGGTTCTGATGAAGCCCCTTTTTCCCCATGTTTTTTGCAAGTCACTAGTTTTATGGCCGCCTTCCTCTTTTCCTTAGAGACTCAAACATCCATTGGCTATGGTTTCAGAAGTGTGACAGAGGAATGTCCATTGGCTATATTAACAGTCGTATTACAGTGCATTGTGGGATGTATCATTGATGCCTTCATCATTGGAGCAATTATGGCAAAAATAGCCAAACCAAAGAAACGAAATGAAACTCTTGTATTCACTGAAAATGCTGTTATTGCCCTTAGAGATGGCAAGTTGTGCCTCATGTGGAGAGTTGCAAATCTTAGGAAGAGCCATTTGGTGGAGGCACATGTCAGAGCTCAACTTCTGAAGGTAATGGCCTATTTTACTTGGATTTTAATCTGTATTTGCAGAGACCCTCCATATAAAAACAAGCATAGCAAAAGCAGGCACACACAGAAAATTTTAAAAAGGGACTATTCTATATCAAATCATAAGATAAATCATATTCCTTACCTTAAAACAGTGAATTATAAATCTGTACACTTGGATGGAATGTTATTTGTTTTCTGTTCATTTGTAATGAAAAACTTCGGATTCAGAATACAGTAGGACTTAAATTAAAAAAATAAAATGTATTATTTTTAGTTTAATATTTCCATAGCACTTTTATTAAATAGCACTTTTATTTAAAAATGCTTTCAACGGTTACAAAAGTTTATAGTACCGTATTGGTCCGAATATACGCCGCACCTTTTTTCCGATTTTTGAGGGTGTGGCTTATATTCACGACCGTTAAAAAATCATTGCCGATTTGCGAACTTTGCTTGTAACGCGTGCAGCTTCTATTCGCGAATGCAAAGTTACTGCCGATATGCGCGATTGCGAGTTAAGGGTGCCGATTTTAGTGCTTTAGACTGCAGTATTTTATAGAGATTTACGGTTTTAGTGATTCTAACATCCTGTAAAGCCTGTAACCTGCAAAAAAAAGCCTGTTTCTTGCAATGGCTGATCACTTTGAGAGTCTTTTTCTCTCCAATTTTATGGGTGCGGCTTATATGTGAGTACTATCTTTTTTCATTTTTTTCCCCTTGAACTTTACGGGTGCGGCTTATATTCGGACAAATAGATTTTTTTTTCTAGAATTATGATTGAAGGGTTAATCACAATTCAGATGTAAACATACAATAGATACAAGGGGAGTTGAGGGCTCTGCCCTATAACAGTATAGGATGTATGGTGCTTGAGACAATAAGTGTGGAGCGAATGTGAAGGGCCAACCTAACACTGAAGTCTGAGTTTACAATATTTAGCTCTCAGCCAACCTTTCTCATCCATCTACAATACCAGAACAAGGATTTTAATCTTTGGTTAATTAATCTTGAGGATTTTTCCCATTGTAGTGAGTGCAGTCAAAAAAAAAAACAGATTAGGAATGCTCAGACCCAGACAACTGCATGTAGAAAAAGTGAAAAATTATCCACATTTGGGTAAACACTCATTAAAGATAGGACAGCATTAAAATAATGTTATATTACACAGTACAATAAAAAAAAAAAAAAAAAAAAGTAATCAGTCAACTGAACCAATCCCACTTTTGAACAGACTGTTGAGTGGAGTCTGGGGCACATGCATGTCTATAATGAGGAGAACAAGTGCAATGAAGCTCCAACATATGCAAACGTAACACATATCCCGGACTCAAAATCTAGTAATGATAAAAAAATGATTAGACTTAAAAAGAAAAAAGGAAGCATAGGAAGATATTTGCAGCTTTTGTCAGGCACTTCCCCTTTTGCATTGCCCATGCATGATTTGGTCCCACTAACCAAGACACACTGTTACAACACAATATAGGAGGCAGCTGAACAGGCTACATGATATATTTAACAAATGAACACAACTACAAATAATTGGAGGGAACTTAGCAGGCATAACTGGATCCAACATTCCAGAATCTGTTGCCAATGTCAAGGTGCATAGGTAAAAGTAGCCCACCCACATTGTGCATATTAAGGCTGAAGGTGATAGATCACTCAGACTTTTTATGTTTTATCTGCCGCCATTTTTTTCCCCTTGCTTAGCCGATCGATGAAAAATGCCAAATATGGCTCAAATTTGCTAGCAACCTCACTCCCAGTCTTCCTGGCTCTTTCTTTGTGCAAGTGTTTTTTTTTTTTATTTTGCTGTTTTTTTCTGTTTTTTAGAGTTACACACTCTAAACTATTCTGGCTGTTAAATTAGGAAATTGCTGCAAAGTGCTATGTTTTTTGCCGGCTACTGCGGCCATCGACATGGGCGCCTTCTGTGCTCATTTCTATAGTGTTTTAAAGACCTGCGTGGCCCGCGATAAGCATATAACAAAATAAATACCAACACAAATATTAATAGTATGTCATGGGATGTTTGAAAAGAAACAGAGTTGAGAATTTATACAAAAAAAAAAAAAAAAAACCTTTACACAGATCACATACATAAACTACAAGGAAACTGTATATTAGAGAACCACTTAAGTTCAGAAAAAACATCCAAATGTATAAAGCGTGTGACAAAGTAACTTAAGTAGGTATGCATTCAGAACACGGAGTGCCGAATGTTCACTTTGTAGCACAACTATTTGAGCATGTGTTAATAAAAACAAAAATACAAATTACCAGAACACATAAATTAGATTCCAGGCCAACAAACAGTATTCCTAAGCACAATCATAGACTGCTAAAATGAAGGAGAGTTCCTCTAAAAATGTTTTTTATTCAGTGTTAAAAAAGCAGCTACTTTTTTTTCATATTCTTCATAAGTTTCCAAAACCACAATGGTTCTTTAACATTTATGATATATAGTCACAAGGCACATAGTTAAAGGGATTATTATTATGCTTGCTAAAAGACCACAAATCAATCTATACAAACATACACACACTATATACAGTATTGTCAAAAAGTCATTTCTATTGAAAAAAGTGCAAAGTTTCATAAAAATAATGAAACCCCTCCTCCGTGCAAAAAGTTGATGACCACTACAATGGCATCCATAAACAGCACAATTGTTTATAATAATAACAAAATATTAATAGACTAAAGATTGTACATATTATGTTCTAAAAGCATTTGACATATTACCATGATTAACTTTATTAAAATTGATGAAGAGATTTCTGTGACCTTCACTATCATCAGAAACTAGACTCTAGGAACCACTTTTCTGTAGTAGTGAGTGTTGTTTTTATGCAACTAACCTAACTACTAATGGCTCTCCACAACATTCATATAGAAGAGGTGGAAAAAGCAGGACTTTGGCACATGGCTGAGAAGCAAGAGGAGGCAGTTTCAAAATGCTATTAAATAGAGTAAAGTATTTAAATAATATTAAATGAAATTTTGCCAGAATACTAGGCCCACCAAGGTTTATAATATTACTTTTGGGAATTTTATGTTCTCAAAAAGTATAATGCAGAATGGGGAAGGATGACAAAAAAAAAAAAAAAGAAAGAAAGAAGAGGGAGCACTGCAGAATAAGAAATAAGGCAAGGAGAGGGTAGTGTGGAGTTGAAGTGAAAAGAAAGAGAAATGTGCTATATGGTATTATTGAAATAGGAATGTATTTAGAATAAAGAAAACATGTGGAAAAAGAAAGATTAATGGGTTAGTGGAAGATAATGTGAACAACAACAGATGTTTACTAATGTTAGTGACAGAGTTTTTGCAGAGTACCATACCGAAGGCGAATGTATGTTTTTACTTACCATTGCAAAACATTAAGGTCATCTTCACTGCAGTCTTATATTACATGATTTGAAAAGATAGATTAGATAAATGTTTGTATTTTTGGGGGGGCTAAAGACCCAACTCATGGTTTTCTTTTTTGTACAATTTCTTTTTAAACAGCCTAGGGTCACACCGGAAGGAGAGTACATCCCCCTGGATAACACAGATATCAATGTTGGGTTTGACAGTGGCACAGACCGAATCTTCCTAGTATCACCAATAACAATTGTTCATGAGATTGATGAAGATTCTCCCTTATACGAATTTGGTAAGGCAGAAATTGAGGCAGCAAACTTTGAGTTAGTTGTAATTCTTGAAGGCATGGTAGAAGCCACAGCCATGACCACACAATGCCGCAGTTCTTACCTTCCCAATGAGATTATTTGGGGCAACAGGTTTGAACCTGTCCTCTTTGAAAAACGTAATCATTATGAGGTGGATTATCATCATTTTCATCGTACCTATGAAGTACTCAATACACCTACATGCAGCGCAAAAGAGCTTTCTGAAAGGAAATATTCACTGGTGGCCCGTAGCTCCTTCTGCTATGAGAATGAAGTTGGACTTAATTGCATCTGTGATGAAGAACCACCAATTCTTATGGACACAAAATTACAAGTACCGGAGGTTTCACTTGAGTTAGACACACTCAGGGTGGTTGATCCACTGGAAGAAATATTATTAACATGATGTGCTTCCTAAATCTTAAATCACTCTAACTTGGCCATTGGTCAGATGGTTTCTGTTGAGTACCAATTTTCCAGACCCACCTGCTTATGATGAGAAGCAGCTCACGCTAGGGGTCAAACACAAGGCATGATGAGGTCATGATATTTTGAAGGAATCATCACTGTTTTCCGGAATAAACAACACTAATGTGAAAGGGAAAGTTGCATTTTTTTACAACATCAAGTAAATATGAACAAAGCTACATCAGGCTCACATTTTAACATGTAGCGTTGTGAAAAGGATCATTGAGCAGAGAATCAAGTTCTATTGTTACACTAGGTTGCTTTATTTTATTTTAATTCTGCACATGTTGCTTATTCACCTTGTTTTGGTGACTCTTAATAATCAAGAGTTCATTACTCATGAGATATGCATAGTACCTATCAGATATTCTGAGCACAGGAGATATGTTATGCTCTTTAAAGCCAAAGCACAAAAAAGTCTGCACACCAATATGTCACTTTATGAAAAACTCCTTATTAGTTCTAGAATATTTTTTTAAAATATAAAATAAAATTACTAATATAATTTAATGACTTCTGTGAAGTGTAGTTTTATATTTCCCCCGTGCTCGCAGCATAAAGTGAAACATTTGCTGAAGAATACTAATCAAATACATTTCAAAGACCAATACAACTTTTTACAAATCCATTCTCTAGTGTTACATTAATGTCCTTTTCATCTTCTGCACCTGCAATAGTTCATTAGATTTTTTTTGTATTAATTTTGAAGAAAGTTAAATAAAAAAAAAATAAAAAAAAAGTATACATGCTTATTATATATTCAATATATATATTGTTCAACTGGGAAACTGATATTGGATAAGAAAAAAAAAAATGTTACAAGAGAAAAATGATTAGGAAAAAAAAAGTTACACATAACAGGTATTATGCTTTGAATGGCATAATACATTACTCAGGAATAATCATTTTTAAAAGTACAGAAACCAGATACAAGTATAACTTGTTATAGAAGTGACAGGTATTCAAATTTCACTTAGTCGAGAAAGGTTATTTAATACAGATTTATCCATTATATGAGCACAATTCTGATATTAAGAACAACATAGGAACCAAAAGGAAATGTCTCTTTTTCATTATAGTTTATCTCTCTGTGAGTAATTTCATAGAACAAATGACTTCAATATAACGAGGGATACCTGTGTTTGGAATATTTCTGCATCTAAACAATGTTTGGCTGGCAGAGGATTTTATTGTCAGTCGTTGGCTAGCCAGCGAGAAAAGCGTGCATCTGTTCACCATGCTGGTCATACATGAGTCTCTATTGGCCAGTTTCAGTGTAAAGAGACGGACTGGATCATGAGAAGACATTAAGTTCTTGGCCACCCGAGTAAAAGTCAACAGTAAACACGTCTCATGTGTTTATATACTGTATGTATACATACACATGGGTATGGCGACTTCCTGGGAGTCCAGGCTTCGACATATTCTTCCAAAGTATGCTTCATCTCAATGAAGAGCTTCCTTTCAGGCACCTAGAACACAATCTGGCTCCTAAAATAGTTTCCTGGATATTTTCAGATAATTTCCATTTCCTCAACTAGCTTTAAAAAAGGAGACCCTAAAAATATAAATTATATTTTATAAAAGTTTACAAAGATCTGCTTAGCTCGATTCTGAAGTGAAATAGTATATGCCTTTTTGATGCATATTAAAAGTTAAGTAGCTATTTACCTATCCCAATTTTAGATTTCTTATGGACTCACTTTCACTTGCCAAACGGACATTCAGCCCAATCGGAGTAATGCACTGTGCTCAGTTAACGATGGGGCACGACAAGCATAAACACACATCTCTAAATCTTTAAAAAAAAAAAAAAAACACGCTCAAAATATCAAGGCGCAGTGTGGCACTGATTAGGTAGAGTGTGTATTTTAGCGATTACAAGTGAAAAAATTAGCAATGCTTCTTTGAATGTGCCTATATAACCTGCGACCACAGTAATGCAGAGGGAACCATGGATGTAGGTCATTATATTAGTTAAATATGGATTATATAAAGAATGGAAATTATGAAGAGAAGTTTTTCAAAACAGGAAAATAGCTGTGCAACTTTTGATCCATCCACAAAAGCATAAACTATTTAAGAACGAAACAATAAACACTATTCCTTTAAAAATAAACAAAAATCTGTGAAAGAGTTATTAGAGTAAGCTACATAACTAAAAAAAAAAAAAAAAGGAGGTGGAATACTACATTCTGCCAAGAACATTTTTCAAATCAATATATTTTTTGCCAAATTAAATTTACTACACTACAGTTGAAGCAGAAGGACAGCAAATTATAAGTACTATTTTTCAGCAGGGTTAATCAAGAACATCTTTCTCCCTAGAAGTTTTCTGAATGTTTCATGAATGATACAAATAAAGTATATTTTGGATCTTATTGTTTCTGTCCTTTCAGTCCTTGAGGTCACAGAGAGTCAGACCCGATGCAAACACATATTTAGTTAGATGGGCATAGGATATTGATCAGAATTTCCCGCACTGTGCTCTGCGGACCACAAGTCACCAATGACTACTCCAGGGAACTACATGAATATAATTGCATAAACAAACAAAGATACTGGAGTTGGTTGCAAATTCCTCCTTCAGTGGAACACAATTTGTCTGACCTCTCTGCTATGACCTGCCCATCTTGGGTGACCTTACATGGTATAGCTCACAGCTTCACAAGCCGCTTCACCACGACAAGGTAGCGATCCAGAAGGGGAAACAAACAATACAGTTGTGCAAATGCACCACTTTTGATTTAGAAGAGCACTGTTACAGAACATAAAGCATTACACAAGAGGGAAAAATCATTCTGTGTCCCACAAGGACCCTCAGCAATATTGGTCTATAAAGGCTGTTTGTAGTGTCTGTGGGATCTTTTGAGAAAGAAAAATATGTACGATTTGGGATATAATATGTACGATTTGGTGAGAAAAGTAACAGTGGGTGTAATATGCAATATTGTGTGGGAAGCACATGTGAAAGTAACTGGTTTGAGGGCAAAGGTCACAAACAAAAAACAAAACAAAGCCCATTATCTTCATATCTGAGAAATGCACTAAACAAACACTAGCACATTATTTCCTATTTTGAACTTTCTATATGGGGGTATATGACATGTTTCCGGTAGAAACCATGTATGAAGTCTGTGGTTTTGCAGCTGATTTTTGTATACAAAACTCATTATATGAAGCCAAGAACATTCACAATCGATACAGGAACCTGCAACTCGTATGCACTTCAGGTCAAATGATTATCCTGTAGAGCAGGCACCATTAGTGAGGCAAGACTGATAAACGTCAGGATATTTCTCCCTGTGAAGGGCACAAGTGGCTAAAAGAGGCTGCTTTCTGAGTGGGTTACCATGTTCATAGAACTACCCTATTAAGGTTAGTTTGTTCTCAGATTGAGCACCCCTATGTTGGTTTTTGTTTATTCAAAAGGCCCTTTACCGATTAGTCTCCCTAAGGGTGATGGGTGGACTCCAGACGTGGACCCCTTGCTCACTGTGCCTTAGGATATTAAGCTACACCTCACTGACGAGACCCAACGAAGGCTGACAAGTACGTCTGTGGTTTGCTGTTTCTCCTGTCCAGGGTAGAATTGCCTGGTATTTCAGGGCTGGATCACTCTAGTGAGTGGGACCAGACTGATATAATGCAGGATATTTCTCCCTGTGAAGGGCACGAGTAGGTGACCAGACCCATAGAAAAATCTACTTAGGTGTGTTCGTTCTCAGATGAGCGCCTCTACTGTTTTTGGCACTTATTAAAAGGGCTACTGTAATGGAAAGGCTAAAAAAAGTTTAAAGATGAGAGAATTTCCAGCCTAAAGATCAAGAGAAAACAATCTATGTCAAGTGTAAGTTTAAAAGCACACATATTGAAAATGTATTTACTCTGTTCATTACTTATTAAAAGACGTAAACGTTGGAGCTTCACAGTTGTCCTTTAAATGATATACTTCACAGGCCTACCAAAGATTTACCAGTGAAAATTCCTTATTTAGCACTTACTGGTAATTTTCTGACAAAGCCTCCCGATACATACTATGAGCTCCTTTGACACATCACTGTCACTTAATTGGAATGAGAATTAAAACACAAGCTCTATTGCTCTCTGCTCTAAGCAACTATTAAGAAATACTAATACAAAGATGGCCGTTTCGTCATGAAAGAAGAGCTGCTGCTAGGTTCCAGTCTGAAGTGTTTTTGCTGAAGTCTCACAGGAAATGATAACCAGTGTTAGACAAGTTAATCTATAAAGTGCAGAAAAAAAATAAGTGAAAACAATATAAAGAAAAAGCATGTCTTGCAGCTAGAGAGGAAACCGTAATGTAATTACAGCCTGTGGTTCAACCACAGTCTCAAGCAGTGACAGAAACAAATAATGTTCTTAGTAACGCTAAGAATTAAGAAGTTACTAAACAACTGGTAAGAAAACACAACATATGGTATAGCTCTTCACCGGCACTCACAAAGAGATTTTAACATATGCTCCATAAAAATGGAGCAAACAAAGACTTTTTATTTTTTATTTTTCTTGCACAAATCAACCTTAAAGGCAATGCTATTAATGATGGAATCGCTGAAAGTTTGTTTTGGGATTCTTTTTTTTCTTCAGTCACATCAGTTTTATGGTGAGTGGCCCTATATGTTTTAGTAAAGTTCATTCACATGAAAGCTTATTTAACAGTTGAGAATCAATGGCGCTCCTTGCCAGCAACTGCGACACTCGCAAAATTTACGTCCGAACGCAAACAAAATACGAGACACGTTACGACCTCGCAAAAAACGTCCGCGACACGCGCACATCAAAACATGAAAAATACAACAAATACACACAACAAATACATAAAAACCTTACTTACAGGAAGAGGGAGCATCCAGGACCTCAAAAACTAAAGTTACACCTCAATTTAACTCAAAGTAAAAGAGTTAAGACACTAAAAAAATTCTCTAAGCGAGAGAAAAAATGGCCGCCTAAAAAAACGAAAACGAGGCTACAGCAGTCTAAAGACGCAAAACACCACCAAACACCTACGTATTTGCAGAAAAACACCTACGAGATTAGAAAACAAGGACGCAACCTGCGCAACCCCAAAAACATATACAAACAAACACATAAAAAGGTTACTCCCAGCAAGGAGAAGCACAGAGGACCTCTGCAAGTGAAGTTACACCTCCATTTAACCACAAATTTCGGAGTTTAGAGACCCGAAAATCACCTAAGCAAGAGAAAAAACGGCCGCCGAACAAAAACGAGACTAAAGGTCAATAAAAACGCAAAACACTACCATAAACACGCAAAACACCACCAATCAGCTACGGATATTCCGAAAAACTTGCACAACATAGAAAACGAACGACGCTTCATCAGCCACATTATATACACCAAAAACCCTTAGCTCACTTACAATTTCATTGCCGTAATTTTTTGACGGGCAATATTCTAGTATACTGTATGTATATATATATATATATATATATATATATATATACATATATATATATATATACACACATATATATATATATATATATATATATATATATATATATATATATATATATATATAGTTGTCAGCAATATGGGTTGTTGCCAACGCTTGCGGGCCACAGTTGCTGGCAAGGAGCACCAAAAGTTGTCCTTGTGCTGGTGGAGATGAGCGCCATAGGTGCTCATCCCTACGACCACCTACGACTTTCGGGGGCCGCATTTGCGGAGGTGGAGGCTCTACAGCGCCTCACAACCGTTTACAAACCACTACACAAAGCGGGACTTGCAAAAAAAAAAAAAAAAAACACGCAATCACTAACTACGGACAAAAACAATTACGACCCGCGGGACTTCAAAAAAAAATCCATTACGGCCTCTCAAAAATACGACCTTAACAGACAACCCGCACAAAGCGCCACACATTAAAAAATACACAGAAAAATAAAATAAAAGCCTTACCCACACCATGGGGGGACACCCAGGACCCCTGCAACACAGCTTAAATCTGGCATTCGGTCAAATTTACAACGTTTAGCCACTCGAAAGCGGGAGAAAAAATGGCCACCGAAACAAACGAAAACGAGGCTACACGACCCGTAAAGCCGCTAAATACCACAAAGCAAATACTGCTTTTACAAAAACCCGTACGACCTACAACCTACACCATTAGCAAGGACGCTAAATTATACAAACCCGCCTTCCACATACACATTCGCCGCCATTTTACAACACTAACTTCCAGAATGCGGAAGTACCCAGCTAAACTAACTGCTTCCCCTCGCGCACGCCGCCTATTTACACTACACACATTGCTGACACTTACACCTCGGCTCCACAACACTGCAAACCTACATTGTAAGCTGCAGGAACATGAAAAAAGATTGTCAGCTCTTCAGCACAATGCTTCCGTCATGCATTACTTACAAATAGGTAAAGTATATTACTTTATTCATTTACTAATTATTTCATTAGCATCACACAAAAATAAAATAAACACTATCGCAAGAAACGCAAAAGACATTCACTGAGCGCCTCACAACGAGCGCCAACGCTGCTCATAACACACAAACGACACCACAGGACAGCCTTGTAATAAGCGCAAAAAGCAGATCAGCACAGACCTTACAATGACATACAACTACCAGGACGGGCAATTCGCTAGTGTGTGTGTGTGTATATATATATATATATATATATATATATATATATATATATATCTCTATCTAAAACAAGTTAAACTTGTTTCCTACTCAGAATTCCAAGAAATACAGTTATTACACTGCATTCTGGGATCCGGGATAGGGACATGCAAATGTGCCCACAAAAGTTTTGCTCTTGCAATCCATAACCATTTTAAACATGGCTTCCTTTAAGCATATACCTGCTGTATTACACAAGTCAAGAATCCTATCACACTCTTGGTCTTGGTGGTGAAAACTAATTTAACACTACAGTAATTTGGTAGCCTGACATTTCATATGCAAAAGTAACTCTAAAAGAATGGAATAGCCCGTTGTAGGGTCACCATGTTATTATTGCTAATCCATTACTCAATAAAACAAATGATTTATACAAGAGCACCATTTCTATTTACACAGTTTGCACATATTCTTTCATTTCGTACCATTGTTGTTTTTTTTTTAAAGGAATATATAATTCCTCAAAATAAAAAATGTAATAAATAACCTCCTTTAGGGGTATATTATTGTTTTACTTGACACTGGTTTACTTTTTCCCCTTTTTAAATTTTAGTTTTTGTGATATAGTGTATGGGTATTTTTAACGGGACCTATTCTATTTTGTGTGCGACTCAAACACGGCGCGTTCGTAGTGTAACACCCTAAACCTAACGCTAGCCACTTACCGGTCATAGTAGCTCATTTATAACAGTAGATAGCGACGTAGGCCGCGGTGCTCAACTCTGGCGCACACAAAACAGGATAGTACCATTAAATGTACAATAATACAGTTTCCTACTATTTCTGTAGACAATTTAGAAGGAGGTTTCACCTTCTTATTGTACTGGTCATGACAAACTTTAAGGATACCGCTGCTAGTATACAAATGGTTTATAACCGTAACCAAATCCTGATCACCCCATCTGTGTTCATACTGGGAGACACTGACATGTGTCCTGTTAGTGGTCCCTGGCTATTGCAATGGAGGAACTCTGGCTTAGAGGATCATTATTTGCTAATCAGATTTTGTCACGTCAGAACATGAGAGAGATCCCCTGTGGATTAGTAGAGCTGCCATGTCACTAACCAAATGATTAGAAAAGGGCACTCCTGACATATACAGGAGCACATGGCAGAATTAGTCAAGCAATAAAGACTCTTACAACAGGAAGTAGCCATATATAATGTATAAATAGCTAATAGCATTATGTTTTACTACACCCTAGTAAACTTTCATACAAATATACTCACACAGGCCCTCATTCAATTGCAATTTGGCCAATTGAATAGGGGTCTAAATAAGCACATAACATATTTTTTTAATGAAGTTTTTACTTAGTAAACATCTATCCAAAAGCAAGGTTTTCACTAACTAAAAACTTCTTTAAAAAAAATATGCTATGTGCTTATTTAGAGCACTATTCAATTGGCCAAATCGCAATTGAATGAGGGCCACAGTCTTTATGTTATCTACAGTACTTATATGAGCAGACAAACAAATAAGTAAAAGACAAGTGAAGCTGCCTCAAATGGGAACATATCACATACTAGAATTGAAAGCATTTGAATACAAACCGTTAATGAAAACACATTACAGCAACATACCTCTGGTTCTCTAATTTCTTTAGTATTTTTGGATAGTGATAATGGAGTTCCTGGTCCTCTGCCCCTCTACACTAATATGGAGAGCAGTACCTGCAGGTGCTTCTATGCTGATCATTAAGGATGTGGTAAGAAGAACCGCCCTGACACTGACTGGAGCACCACAAGCACAGTCTTCCTGCTTCACATTGAAGTTTAGAGACTTAAAAATACTAAACCATTATAAATACTGTATTCAGAAATAAGTGAATTAAAAATGTCGCTCCACAATCTTTACATCACATTGTTATCTCTATTTTACCTCAGACAACCAGCTGTGTACACTGCTCTGGAAATGAAATACAAATGGCTGTTATTTTACACATTTTTTGTTAAGCAGGAGGTGAATTAAATAACATTTAATTTTGGGAATGTGGGGGGAATATTTTTCCCTCAAGTTATATATGCCAGTTTGCCCCAAATATGGTAACTGTCTGACTGCTGATATAAGAAAAAAGTGCTACGCAGTTCTGTGGAAAATAAATTAAAATGGCTGTTGTTTTCCACACATTTCTACTTTTGATAGGCGAAAGAAATCATTTTGAAGTAATGCTAACTGTCACTATGTGCTGGTGCAGGACAAATATACTTCAGCTTGAAATTGGGGCTGCTAAACAAACTAAAGTTAATTATTAAAGAGAATTACTTGGTGAGGAAGCCAATGGACTAATATACAAGGTTACCCACTTGTGGACAGGCACCTCCTGCATCAAAATTGCAGGATCCAACAAATATTTTACTGCAAGTCCACTCTTGCAACCACACCACAACCACTGCCTACCATCATGCAAGCCACCTGTGTGGTTCATATAGATATGTATTTGAATGTTATCTTCCACATCTCGTGGGGGTAAAAACTGCCTCTTTAGGATCTATCCTGTTGTGTATGTGCATGAAATCGCCAGCACTGACAGCTGCAGTGCCAATAAGTATCTGCTAGATGGCGCCGTCAGGTTTCAGGGAAGGCCTATAATTAGTCCCCCCTCCAACGTGGCGCAACTCGACGTCACTGAATCAACAGCGAAGCCATCACTATGTTCGGCGCAGGCACTCAGCCCTCGAAGGCCTCGTGCACGACGCTCAAAGCTCAAGGCCTCTTCTGTCGGTGCGCCTTATGTAATGTACATTAGTATTCTGAAAATCGGCAGCGCCATCTAGCAGTTGGCGGCAGCACAGCAGCTGCCAAAGTTTTGCGTAAGGGAAGATGGAAAGGACCCCTGTTTATATCAATACTGAAAGTATATTGTGAGGTAAGGTTACTTAAAGACTTAAGGTAAATAGATGTTCCCTGGTGGTCCAGCGGTTAGGATTTGGTGCTTTCCTCGCTTTCGATCTGGTTTTGATTCCAGCAAGGGAACCAAAAGGTCACACCACCCTGAAGCCAAGCAGGATTGGGTACTTGGATGGAAGACCACCTAGGAATACCAAGAGTTGTATGCTGTGGCCCACTGGAAAAGGAACTGGCAACCCAATACAGTATCTCTGCCATGAATACTATACCATAAAAAAAAAAAAAAATAGATGTATTTTATAAAAAGCAAAACAAAAATGATTCTACAACGGCACAATACAAAGCGTAAACATTATTCTTACAATAATCATCCTGCATTACGGTAAAAAATACAGCACAATACACAAATCATCCTTTTTTAATACAACACATAAACATTCCGAGTAGAAATACGGCGCAATACATAAATACATGGTCTGGTGTATTATTTGGGAGCCATCACCCTGCCTGGGTGTGGGAGGTTTGAGACGCTTAACCCATACGTTAAAAACTATTTTTAATCCAATTTGGCTTTTTGTTTTATATACTTACTAGAATATTGCCTGTCAGAAAATGACGGCAATGAAATTGTAAGTGAGCTAATGCTGTTTGGTGAAGTGTGTAGTGTAAATAGTGTGCGTGCGCAAGGGAAATCCGTTAGGGTAGCTGTGTACTTCCGCATTCAGGAAGTTAGTGTTGTAAAATGGTGGCTAATGTGTGGTACGCGGCTGTGTGCGGCCGTGTTTGTGGACCTCGTCCGGCTTTTTGGGAAAGTCCATATGTGTTTCGTGGTGTTTTCCGTGTTTAGGGTCCTGTAGCCTCGTTTTATTTTTTTTCGGCTGCCATTTTTTCTCTCGCTTAGGGGATTTTCGTGTCTCTAAAGTCTAGAATTTAGACTTAAATGGAGGTGTAACTTCACTTGCGCCTTCTGCGCTCTATGCCAGCAACTGAGGCCCTCGCTTTGCGAGGGCCGCAGCGTTAGCAACAACTTTTGACAACCCGCACTTATGACAATTATATATGTGATACAGGTTACTCAGTGTAGATCTTTGGCACAGATAGGATCTTCATTTAGTTCTACGATATATAATGCAGTTTACCTTTAGGCTTTTAACTGAAAACTTTTCTGCATCTCTTTCCAGCTGACCGTCAGTTGTAAAAAATAAATAAAACAATACGTAGTCTGTTTTATGCTTGTGTGCTTTCTAGTTTTAGCAAATTGATACACCATTATTTAAATATATTTTGACATAAAATAGAGTAAAATGAAACATAATTACCATGGGCCTCATTCAATTGCAATTTGGCCAATTGAATAGGGCTCTAAATAAGCACATAGCATATTTTTTTAAAAGAAGTTTTTAGTTAGTGAAAACCTTGCTTTTGGATAGAAGTTTACTAACTAAAAACTTCTGAAAAAAATATATGCTGTGTTCTTATTTAGAGCCCTATTCAATTGGCCAAATTGCAATTGAATAAGGCCCCATGTGTGGTATGTGTTGATGTGTGATATGCCAGACTAGTCAAAAACATTCAATACAAGTCACATTTTAAAGCATATAGTGTGTTGTTTTGCACGAATAGGATTAAGGTACAGGAAATATATAAATCTTGCTTTTAATAGCTTCTTAAATGTTGAATACCAAAAGTCCCTATAAACGCACACATCTTTCCAGGAAAAATAATCAAATGTTGCTGTATTCTATCTGAAAACAACAACCACACAGCTAATAACCTGATGCTTAGAATAAGAGGATATCCTAAAGGGATTTAATCCCTTCCTTTAAATGAAGTGGGTGATGCTAAACTCTGAATACGAGTTTTAATCCTGGCAGAATACCACTTTCCCTGGGGTGTGGGTGACCCTTAAACATATAATATGGTACCACCTACTCTATCTGAATTTTTCATATTTATATTTAAATACAATTTTGCCAGTTTGCACAAAGAAAAATGTAATCAGATAGTGTCTTATCAAAATAACCAAATAGTATTAACAATATCCTACAGTTATACATGTAAATGGAAATATGTTTTGGGATTATGAACATGTTGGGAGACCCTAGAATATGATTAAGGGTTCCCTGGTGGTCCAGTGGTTAGGATTCAATGCTTTGACCCTTGTGACCTGGGTTCAATTCCAGTCAAGGAACCAAGAGGTCACACCACCCTGAAGCCATGCAGGGTTCAGCCTGGTCAATACTTGGATGGGAGACCACCTAGGAATACCAGGAGCTGTATGCTGTGGCCTACTGCAGAAGGAACTGACAACCCACTCAAGTATCTCTGCCATGAATACCAAGTGGATGTTGCGGTCCATGAGGTCACAGAGAGTCGGTCATAACTGAACGACACAAACAAGAATATGATTATTTCCCTAGATGGAAGAGACTATTAATTCAGCTTATATATACAGGAGTATGGTTCGGAGATATGTTATTACAAGGGAGTAGTAGGGAATTGTGATCAATTTTTAATCAAAATAAAAAAAAAATGGTTTTACATGAAAAACACATATATTGACCCTTTAAGTGACCTCTCTGTGAGTCTTTAGTTTGTTTGTAGCCACTGTGGAGTTTCCATATCTTCCTATTCAGTTTTTGCAGGAAGAGGTAGCTTTATATTTTAAACCTTATCCCTGTCAATTCAAGTTAATATAAAGCATCACTGCTAATTGGTAATTGTTTTCTGTATAAAATTGTACACAAATTAGCTTGTTAATGTCCAAATGATTAAAATAAACATACTATTTACATTTTTAACCTTTATATTAATTTTTTGGGGGCAATATATTGTCTTACATGGGTACGGTATATACTCGAGTATAAGCTGAGTTTTTCAGCCCTTTTTTTAAGGCTGAAAAGGGCCCCATCAGCTTATTTTCGAGTCACCCTGTGCCTCTCTCCCCCCCCCCCCCGTGTCTCTCCACCCCTATGTCTCTTCCCCCCTCTCCCTATCCTGTGTCTCTTTCCCCCCTTTCGCTCGTGTCTCTTTCCCAACCCCTCCCTTATCATTCTCCTCATCCTCCCTCCTCAAACCCTTTCCTCATCCTCAACCGCCCTCCTCATCCTCAACCCCCATCCTCAACCCCCCTCCTCAACCTCAACCCCCCTCCTCACTTTACCCCTCTCTAATTATCTCCCCCTCTCCCTTTCCCCTTCACTTCCATCAGCTGCTCCTCCACTCCTCTGCTTCTACGCGCGTCTTCCGGCTTATGCTAATGACTTGACGTCACATGCGCATCACGTCATTAGCATTGGCAGGGTCCCGACGCAGCCGGAAGACCCGCGGAGGAGCAGCTGCTGATGGAAGGTAAGTGAGGGGAAAGGGGGAGGTAATTAGAGAGGGGTAAAGTGAGGAGGGGGGTTGAGGAGGGAGGATGAGGAGGGGGGTTGAGGTTGAGGAGGGGGGTTGAGGAGGGAGGATGAGGGGGGGGGGGGTTGAGGTTGAGGAGGAGGGTGGAGGAGGGAGGATGAGGAGGGGGTTTGAGGATGAGGAGAGGGGTTGAGGAGGGGGTTTGAGGAGGGAGGTTGAGGAGGGGGGTTGAGGATGGGAAGGCGGGTTGAGGAGGGGGTTGAGGATGAGGAGGGGGTTGAAGAGGGAGTTTGAGGAGGGGGGTTGAGGAGAGAGGATGAGGAGGGAGGATGAGAAGGGGGTTGAGGATGAGAACGGAAGAAGAGGAGGGCTGTTGAGGAGGGGGGTTGAGGAGGGAGGATGAGGAGGATGATAAGGGAGGGGGAGGGAAAGCGACACAAGGGAGAGGGGGAAAAGAGACACAGGGATGGGAGAGGGGGGGAAGAGACACAGGGATGGGAGAGGGGGGGGAGAGACACAGGGGAAGGAGGGAGGGGGAAGAGACACAGGGGAGGGAGAGGGGGGAAGAGACACAGGGGAAGGAGAGGGGGGAGAGACCTAGGGGAGGGAGAAGGGGGGAGAGAGAGGAGGGACACAAGAAAGGGGCACAGAGGGCACACAAGAGGTGGACACAGAGGGCACAAGAGGGACACAGGGGGCAGCACATTTCCCGTCTTCGGCTCATACTCCCGTATATACGGTATATCTATCCAATATACCTGTTTAATGCACTACATTTATTAGATGCCACATTCCCATTGTGCAGACAGAAGCTTCTTATGCATTGAAAGTGTCATCCTATTTCAATAGGTAGATCAGTAAAAACAAAAAAGACAGCTTCTACTTCACCATAATTGCATAAGGCTGTATTGTTTTTTTTTACAATTTAAACCCAATTTACCTATTTTCTAGGGTGGTTCTTCAAGAGGATATTTTAAATAAAAGACTATAATGCTCCTTTAAATCTAGTAAGGGTTTTTAGTATTCAGGTTTTTGTATAGTAAGCTCCACCTTATGGATTGCTACCTTGCCGTGGTGAAGGGGCTTGTGTAATGAAGCTGTGAGCTATACCATGTAGGGTCACCTAAGATTGGCAGGTCATGGCACAAGTCAGATAAAATGCGGTCCACTGTATCCAGTATCTTTACCAAGAGAACCATATGGATAAGCACATGTGCCTGGCATGCTGGGGTCCATAGGGTCATGGAGAATTGGACACTATTGAACGACTTAACAGCAACAATAGTAAATTCACTCCCTCCAAGAATATCTATTATAAATAAACTTGCATTGTTATTTAATTTGAACAAACCAGCTTTTTAGTTTGTCTCGCAGAATTGAGAAGTGAATAATGATTTTAGATTTTTATGATTTTTCTTCAAAGAATGAGGATTGTTGTGAGAGGGGGATTATGCATTATTTGTGTAATAGGAAAGTTGTTTACCTGCCTCATATTGTGTAACACATACAAGCTGATGACACCTTGCAGCTCGCTCGTGTTCTCATGATGATTGCTAGTGATTTTCGTTTATCTACATATCACCGATCCCCTGTTACAGATACACAGAGTACTGTAGATTTGCTTAGACAAAGGCGACAATAGGGCTCAAGGTCAGAGCACAGAGAGAGAGCAGATTGGCTTTCCAGCTGGGGGAACAGAGATTAAAACGACACAGTTTCAATCACTAATCCCATCTGCTTAACGTCAAAACACTCCACCAATTCCCAAAGACAATCTTCAGCATTATTATCTGGCAGTCTAGTACAGTGTGCCCTCTAAGCCAGACATGGGTATATGCTTATTAAAGGAAGGAGTCTAGACCAGAAGTCTGTGCGCCCCGTGTGTACCTAAGAGAAAGAGTGAAGATTTTAAGAGTTGTAGCTACTAGGACCTACGTTTGTGTATATATAATATGTTAATGTTATGTATGTATATGTTATTACCACTAGTATGAAATGCAGCACGCCATATGCAACGTCCTAATACCACTCTTTCCTGTGGATGGACACAGCATGTTTATAAATGATCATGATGTTCACGTGGGAGGACATTATGGACCCAAATTTCAGCTAACTGATACAGCAAAGTAAAACACCAATACCTGTGATATGTATAAAGCTATTTGAGTAATACAGTCAAACAGTTCTAGGTAGATAGTATCGGTAGACCAAATGGGACTATTGGCTGTTATCTATCATTAAAATATATCTTTCTTTGACCGGGTATATAACTCCTAATAGTTCATCTTGTGAATGGCCAGACCCATATTCAAGTCTGATCATGCCATCTTATATTTCTCTAAATTCATACAGGTTATTTTAGGGAGAAATAGAGACTTTAGGATTATGCTGGATTTGCAGTATTTAGGTATATAATAAGCAGTGTGCACATATTAAGAGTTTAGATATCTAAAATGCAGCCACACTGTTCTGCCATCAAGCTTCTGCCATCTTTAATAAAAGTTACACTAGCAAATATTGTGTCTGGGTTAAATCCCCCTTTTTTAAATGCTGGGATGTGGACAGATGTGCAAATGTCACTCTGACAAGCAGAGGCTTCTAAGACAGTCCCTAGATTGCCTCAAACGACACACCGACTTTTGGGCGGAGACGTCATGTGTGCGCCGACAAATGCGCGCACCTAAACCACCGCGGTTGGTGAGTACTGGTGGAGATAGACCTGGGGTCAGAGGGTGGGTACTGGGGGAGAGAGACCTGGGGTTAGAGGGTGGGTACTAAGGGGAGAGACAGAGTGAGTATTGGGGAGAGAGAGAGCCGAGGAGAGAGGGTGAGTACTGGAGGGACAGAGCTAGAGAAAGAGGGTGAGTACCGGTGAGGGTGAATACTTGAAGCTGGGGAGAGGGTGAATACTGGGGAAAGAGAGGGTGAATACTGGGGGCGTGATTACTTGGGGAGAGGGTTGGAGAGCTGGAGAAGGTGAGTAGTGGGGTAGGAGAGGGTGAGTGCAGAGTGCTGCACTGCCGCACTGGTGTGGGTGCGCGCATTTGTCAGGCATTTTTCAGCGTGCACATGACGACGAGCACATCTCCTTCGCCCAAATGTCGTGCTACCGCCTTAAACAGTCCAGGATTGCAGTATATTTCTGTTTGTGTATTCAGGTTCTCTTTAAATGAGGCCAGGCGCATAAATGATTTGCATTGTAGTCATGCAACTGGGCTCCACCTGAGTGAACATGAATACATTGTTGATGTTATTGAGTCGTTCAGTCGTGTCCAAAACTCCATGACCTTATGGACCGCAGCACGCCAGGCACATCTGTCTGTCAATGGCCTTCTGAGCCCCATCAAGCTTATGTTCATTGCTTCAATGACCTCATCTCCCGCCTCTGTCGTCCCCTTCTTCATGTGCCTTCAATCTATCCCAGCATCAGAGTCTTCTCTAAGGAATCCTATCTTCTCATGATATGGCCAAAATATTTGAGCTTCAGTCTTCCACTGAACAGTCCTGATTTCATGAAGTACTTATTTTTTGGATCTTCTTGCAGTTCAAGGAACTCTAACAAGTTTTCACCCAAACCACCGTCAATTCTAGTGCACTCAGACTTCTTTATGGTCCAGCTCTCACATTGTATGTTACTACTGGGAATACATTAGCAGAATGCTAAAGCAAACCTGGAGTGTTGGCAGCACTCATTGTACTGAATTTACCACCACTTTATTGAACATTATGTCATATGGCAAGTTATTTATGACCACACACTGATTTACAGCATATGTATGATATTTGTAATTTTTGCACATGAACATTGCATTTCACATACATTATATGATATATTAATTTCACACATAAAACATGGTATTGCAGATGATGGGATATACACTGAATGCTCAGACAGGATTGTTGAGGGGTTGTATTTGTAGGCGTTAACCCCTGGCGCTCTTGAATAAGCAGGAATGAGTGTATAACATTGTGAGCAGCTATTTGTAATTGACATTGTGATTTAGTTAATTGTTCTTTATTATTGTTGTATAGGACAGGGTTTTACAATTAGAAAGGATTTTTTCATGCTTTAGGATGTGTAGGCCTACTTTTATTAGAGTCCTGAAAAATGCTTCTTTAGGCTATTTCTCCTACTGGGACTGTCGTAGCTCCTTAAGTGTTTCATAAGTGTTCTCATAAGGATTTTTTATTCTCTTGCGGGAGGTTAATTTTACATGCAGGAATGTGTCACACTGCAAGTATCTGCACAGCCTTACAAGAACACAAAGGATGTTCATGACCCATGCATGATCCATTTAGGCTAGGTAATAAATAACAGACACGACAACTGAAGTTGGGAGAAACAACGGGCCACAGCTTTATTATAACAATTGTAAACAACAAACTATAACTTATTTAGATGAACTATTTTAGTCCTTTCTTCCCGGGGAGGAGCCCGGCCACGAACAGTGACCTCACACTTTGAGCCCTGCCCAAAGCCCCAATGCTTATCTTTAAGCACGCCCTGTGAGGTGGGGCCACCGCCCACTTAGCCCAGTGGGCCGGGCAACTCACCTCCCGCCAAGCCATAAATTAACAATAAACAACATTCAATAGCCACTTCTCCAAAATTCTATAGAACAAAATGTTTTTTTGTTTTTTTTAAAAGAATACTCCATTTTACATTTTTAACAACAAATTACAGGGTGGGTGGGATTTTCAGTCGGGAGACCGCGCTGCACTGAACGGCGCGAAAATGGGCTTCCCGACACGCCCCCCAACGCAGCTGATTGGCTAACGTGCCTCGCAGGCTCCGCTGGGTCACGCGACGCTACGGGCTGACCCAGGGAGCCTGTGCAGCCTCCGCGTCCTACATGACCCATGCATGATCCATTTAGGCTAGGTAATAAATAACAGACACGACAACTGAAGTTGGGAGAAACAACGGGCCACAGCTTTATTATAACAATTGTAAACAACAAACTATAACTTATTTAGACTTATTTAGAACTATTTTAGTCCTTTCTTCCCGGGGGAGGAGCTCGGCCACGAACAGTGACCTCACGCTTTGAGCCCTGCCGAAAGCCCCAATGCTTATCTTTAAGCACGCCCTGTGAGGTGGGGCCACCGCCCACTTAGGCCAGTGGGCCTGGCAACTCACCTCCCGCCACGGAGCACGCAAGGGACGCCTCCCGAGGCTGCGATCCCCCCCTGCTGGACATCAAAGCCAAAGCCCGTAAAACGCTCTCCCTAAACTCCAACATCATCAATTCTAATCCCATTTCCGTAAGGTTAACCTTATCTTGTGCGAAAAAATCGTCGGCACCGACCGGTTCGAACTCCTTGTAACGGATTGTAACAAAACCCAATTTTCTAACAAAACTCGCGATCTGCTGGTTGATCTTCTGTCTAGCCTTGTCCAGACATACTGGGTCACGCGCGTTACCCCAAGATTTTCTCTTAATCATTTCCAGATAAGGAACGTGCCTGGGAACTTTTTTACCCACTTCTCAACGTCTCTTCTCATGACTTTCAACATCCGTCTCATGGGCACCGTCCCCAAATCGTTCCCGCCGGCATGGATTAGTATCACACTGGGCTGACCGTGACGCTGCGCGTATGTATCCAAAAGCCCGTCCAATTGCGCCCATCGCAGACCCCGAATGCCACACCACCGTACGCGCAAGTCCGTAACAGGAAAGCCCAGTTGTGCCTTTTCTTCGGTAACTGCAGCTAACCTGTGGGCCCAGTACACGTATGAATGGCCCACAATCCACAGTTGCTTCTGTTTTCCTGAAAGTAGAAAGCAACACCATTACACCACTGCACTCGGCCTTACATAGGACCGAAAACGTTCCGAATCCCATCTACCGATGTGCTTTACTGCCGCGTCGGGCAAACCCAGCCTGGCTGCCTCCGTGGCAGCCCCAATGCGGAAAGAGTGTGTTCCGAACTCCGACTGCTTAAAACCGAGCCGCTGCAGTGCGCTTTTTAAAACTCTTTTGAATTGGTACTGTGACAGTGCCGTTCCATCGGCATGTACCAGCAGCGAACACCGTCCCGCCGGTCGCTGCTTGAGGTACTCCTCTACACATGCATATGGGCAACACTCCGTGCCAACCTGATGCAGAACCACTTCTCTTCCTTTTCCCACTTGGTCGGTCTTTGACCTCCGCAACCAAATTACTACCGTGCCTTCCCTCAGACAGGTATCCACTAATTGCAGTCCCCCCTAGCCGTGTCTACTGTTCGCGACTAACTCCCCTATCCTAAACGCTCCGAAGAACGCCAGGGAAAAAGCCGTTCGGAAAAGTAGAGATTCAAAGGGGTTTCTGCAAACCACCACCAACGCCTGAGCCAACCTCAGTAACAAGGAAAATGTAATCGGCCGCCTGTTATCCGGCCTACGATGACCATTGAACATTCCGCGCACCACCTTGCGCACTAGAAACTCCTTTGTAAGGTCCCTCTGCCCAGCAAGCTTAAACATAAAAGCCAGCGCCGTGACCTGTCTCCCTACTACGGCTCTTGTTTCGCCTTGCTCGGCGCACCGCAGCAGGTACCAAAGCAGGATCCCTATGCTCTTATCTTCCGTCGTGGCACCACCTGCCAGTGCCACTAAGCTATCCCATTTTGCCCACACGCGTCTATAAGCGGTCCATGTTGCTGGGGCGACAGACTGTCTCACGAGTCTCGTCACCTGACAGCTCCAAGCTCCCAAAGCTCCGCGGGAATGCGTTCCCCCAGGGCGTTCGCCTGAGGAGCCAGTGCCCTGAATCGATCCTCCTGAAACCGAGAAAGGGCGTAAGCAATTCCGTTTTCTACTACTGGGACATGCCTTGCCTGAAACCATATGTTCAGGCGAAAGGCAACATAGTACAAGATGACGGAGTAATCATATCACCGGTACAAATGTTGCCGTGATGTTGTTCATGGCCTCCACCAACCCTATCTTATCCGAGTGGAATATGACTCGCCGATCCCTGAAACTTGCACCCCATATGTGAACTGCTACCACTATAGGAAACAGCTCGAGGAATGTAGGGTTGTTAAACCCGCCGCTTCCCATTCCTCCGGCCACGCCGCAGCGCACCATCTCCCTTGGAGATAAGCCCCACAGCCAACCGGTCCGGACCCGTCTGTGTGGAGTTCTAGCTCTGCGTTGGTGGCGCCCTTCTTTTGAAGAAGCACCCGCCCATTAAATTCGGCAAGGAACACTGACCATACCTTCGCATCGTCCCGCATAACCCTGGAGACTTTTATGAAATGGTGCGGTTTCGCAATACCTATAGTAGTGAGTGACATCCTCCTACAGAATATCCTCCCCATGGGGATAATTCTGCATGCGAAATTCAACTTCCCTAATATCGATTGCAACCGCCGCAAAGATACCCTCTGTGCGCCTTGTAGCGCTCTGATCTCCGCTTGCATGTCCGCTAAGTTTTCCAAGGGAAGACTGCACTCCATTTTCGTGGAGTCAATCCGAATCCCCAAGAAAGTCAACTGCTCCGTGGGGCCCTCTGTTTTTTCGTGGGCCAGTGGTACCCCAAAATCTTTGCAGATTTCGGTGAAAACCTCCAACATGAAGCGGCAAGCGTCGTTTCCAGCCGGACCGACGAAAAGGAAATCATCCAGGTAATGGGTAATGCTCCTGTACCCGGCTTCGAGGCTCGCAACCCATTGTAAAAATTTGCTGAAAGCCTCAAAGTAAGCACATGATATTGAGCATCCCATGGGTAGCTTCCGTCCACAAAACACCCTAGCAGCCGATGGCTCGACAGGTGTACCGGCAGCAATCTAAATGCTGCCTCAATGTCCACCTTTGCCATAAGCGCCCCGGGGCCCGCCCGCCTAACCAAGTCGACCGCCCGGTCGAATGACTCATAAGACACAGTAGCCTGGTCTTTTGATATACCATCGTTTACCGACCGGCCTCTGGGATAAGAAAGGTGTTGTATCAACCTAAATTTACCCTTCTCCTTCTTGGGGACCACCCCAAGTGGAGACATTATCAAATCCGGAATGGGCGGGAGCGTAAATGGCCCCGCCATCCTACCCAGTTTTACCTCGTTGAGAACCTTTGCGTGAGCTACCCCTGGGAATTCCCTGGCCGACTTCAGATTTGGGACAAGGAAAACCTGAATGTCAATGCCGCATGGAATACGGAATCCCTCCCTGAACCCGTCTGCCAGAAGGCGCGCGGCTTTGGCGGTGCCCGCCAATTTACCGTAGCATTTTAGCCACGGCAGCATGGTGGGGAGGCGTATGGGCATCCTGCCCTTTTGCAGGAGGTTCCCCGCCCCTACCTCCATCTTTTGGTCTACCGCATCTAGACAGGGGGTGCTCACCCCCGCAGTTTGAACATGCGTGTTTAAACCTGCAGTTCGGGGCCCATCTACAGACCCCTTCGTTATATGCGAAACAGGTCTTGGGACCTGTTCCTGAGGCGTGGGTGGGGCCCTTAGCTCCACCGGCCCCGCTCCGAAAGGGCGTTGTGACTCTCATGGGTGTCATAATGTTTAACCAATATGCCACTGCTTTGTCACTCCACGCCATGGTTGGCCTTGAGGCCAAGTATTGGCGGAATTCCTCGTCATACCGCCACCAGGCTGTACCTCCATAGACTTTGTGGGCATTGCGAATTTCGTCTATGTAGACGAATAATCCCGAACTCTGTTCGGGGTGTCGCTCACATAGCACGCAGGCCCATATGGAGACTTCTTGCAGCCATGTATCGAACGTCCTAGGTAACCTGGCAAAAGATTTCCGCCGCTCGTCCCCATCTCTGGGGCCCCTCTCGGCCATATCCATTTGCCTAGACATGGGGAGAAGGGAGAACAATTCTACAAACTCCCTCCTCCAGATCTTTTCCTTAACCTCCTGGGTAAGGTGTGCCCCTAAGTTATCCAACGAGCACAAGACTATAGGTCTCATGGCTGCGTCAGTAACCCCTGCATTGGTACTGCCCACTACTGCAACAGGATTGCCTACCGGCTCGGGCGCGCGTATGGTACCTATCGCCTCGGCCGGGCTTGCGCGCGCTGGCGCCACAATAGCTGATGGCTGGGACCACGCACCCTTCGCTAGTCCGCCTATCCAAGCACCCATCTATTGCTCACTGACCGTAATGTTGTGCGCAGCTAGGAGGGTCTTTAATGACCCAAAAAACCCGGCCTTTGTGTGCGAGGGTTCTCTATCACCCTTTTCTGCTGCGCAGCTCAAAACTGAGCCTCACCTGCTTCTGGAAGCCTTGGAGTGGACACAGCCAACGGAGTATCCCTGCGTCTTTCCTGACGCTCCGGGGACTCTGACCGTCTGGCCCTCCGCGGGCTTCTCCTCTCCGATCCTGTGCATGCACAGCTGCACCGACAAGATCTCCTGCTTCTCGATCTGGATCTCCTTCTGGATCTGTGGGTGCAAGAAGAACAGTCACTAGCTTTCCGCGACCTGCATGCCCGTGCCCATACCGCCCGCTCCTCCTCTGAGGGATGGTCCTGGTCACCTAAGCCTGCACGGCTGGAGTAACCTAGTTCTGCCTCCGCCGCCCCCCATAGGGGATCCCTTGAGACTTCATCGGGCGTTGGTACGTCTGGCTGTTGGTCGGTCTTAGACCCCTTCTGCTGTGGCCTAACCGTCTCGCCCTCAGTCTCAACTCTGGTACGTCTTAGTGGCGTGTGCGTAAATAGTAGCGGACTGTACCTGCTCGTAGCCTTCATAGCTCGAGTGGGGCGTCCTAGCCTCGCCACTGCCGCTGTTACTGGCACGTCATTGATCATGACCATGCTGTCTTGGCTATTCATTTCTCTGATCACTCCGTCTTTTCTCTCTCTTGTCGTCGCCATGTTCCGCTCACCGCCTAGCGGGCGTCCCTGTAAAGTGCCAGAAGCACTGTTATTGGGGGAAGCCCTAGGGACCGCCTGGTTAGCGCCATGAGGGTCTGTAGGAGCCTTTTTAGGACTCCCGGCTTTTCTCTTACCCCCTGCACCCCCTCTACGGGGTGTTAAAGGGGTGTTTCTTGACCTTTGTCGCGGCCTAGGACCTTTGGGCAAAGTGACCGGTGGTGGCTGGAGTTCTAGGCCCTCACCGCCCATGGGCCTGGCGCTCACCTGTCTGAGGGGTATGAGGTCCCGGCCGCCCTGCCCCGTAACTCCCCCTTCTCTCGTGTCTCTGCTCCCTGATGGACGGGGGTCTGCTAGTCCTACAGTGGTGGGATGGGAAAAAACGTCCCTGGCGCCGCCAGAATTGACTAGGACACCAGCCACCGCAGGCTGATCCTGTTCAATGTGCTGAGGCCCAAGCGCAGAAAGCATGGGAGGTCCCAGCCTGTCCTGCACCCACCTGACCCCTTAGCTTAGGGCACGGGTCCTAACTTCAGCCAGTAAAGCCTCTAAGCCTTCTGGATCCATATTAAGACTAAAAGGGGACACACAGGGGGAAAACACCCAGGCAGCAGCACCAGGCACACACAGCAACAAGTACACACACAGACACAGACAAGACACACAAACACAAAAACGGAGGAAGAAACACAAAACAATAAGAGTAGCCTCAACAGATATAGCCCCTTATGTGCTGGTAAGCTGGGGTAAAGTCTCAGTATTAAACCTTCCTACTGTGATTAAGGCTGCAGGACCTCAGACCTCCGTCCGTTTCAGTCGGGAGACCGCGCTGCACTGAACGGCGCGAAAAAGGGCTTCCCGACACGCCCCCCCTACGCGGCTGATTGGCTAACGTGCCTCGCAGGCTCCGCTGGGTCACGCGACGCTACGGGCTCACCCAGGGAGCCTGTGCAGCCTCCGCGTCCTACAGTACCTCACAGGAGCTATGTAATAGCACTTTAAATAAAAGCTCTCATAGTAGCAGAGAAAAGTTTATACATAGTGAATACTTGTAAGAGTTTACTACTAATGGTTTGCTGCAGGCAGAATGTAATAGCTACTGTAACAAAGCTGGACATAGATATGAGAGAATTAAAGAAGGCATGCATGTGAGCCTAAGGATAAACAAAGCCATTTGCCCAATTCAGACCTGCAGGAGCTAAAAGGGTCTCACACAGCACAATTAGGCACAATTAGGCTGCACTTAAATGGCTGTAATAGTCCTCTTTAGGTAACAGGTGTCACTGGACTGGGGAGTGGCCTTTAACATACAGAGGAAAAGAGTCTGAGGAGACAGTGAGAACCAGAGACTGATAGAGGTGCTGGAAATACCCCTGAAAAAGTTTGTGCATTTTGGACTTGTAAAAACGGCATATCTAAGGGTCCCTGGGATGGAGCATTTGGAGTGAAGGGTGAGCCAGTGCAACACCCCTACTATTGTTACAAGCTGTACAGGTACCGAGAGGGTGTTCCTGATGACAGTCAGCTGATTTATGTAGATGTTTATTTTCATTACTAAATTTCTTATTTCAGGTTTTATTGTTATTGTTGTAGAACAAAAGCACTCTGCAGAGCCACCTTGTCCCACTACGCAGATTCCCTAAGTTAAAGGTAATTTGCAAGATTCCTTTCAGGAGCCATATAATCAAGCTCCAAATGTTAGACTTTTAATTGTATATCTCGTCCTTCTTGACTAGCTAGCATCACACTAAACATGGTAAAGGATTCCTCTTTAAACAGTGTAATTGTGAAGTACAGCCAGCTCTGCGTATTTAGAGTTTTAGGATTGGATAGCAGCATACTTGATGAGTGCCCCATGATAAGGACAGATAAGTTCATCAGGTACAGGGTGTGAAGACATTTCAACACCATTCAAGCTTATTATTTATATCAGGACTACAGATGGCATTCTGCCAATGCAGCCTGGACGATTTTCCTAAATCTGAAACCCTCTGTCAGCCTCTTGGAGAACAGATGCTTGTATTGTGCTCTTTACTTCATATGAGATTCCTATAAATAGCACAATGAGAGTATGGAGCAGAGCTTGTTCTCCCTGATGGACAACATGAATAGAGGTGACAGGACAAAATTCTTCCAACATATTATCGAGGTGTTTATTGAAAGGTGCTTGACGTCAAGCGCACAAAAGGCATTTTGCCCTCAAGTGGACAGAGAAAGGCTTGAATTTTCCTCCTCTCAAACTCCAGAAGGACGCATTATTCTGTATCTCAAACAGGGAAATCATTATTAATTCTGATAATATCGCCCCTGAGAACCAATGGGATTTTCTAATAGAGGACTATGATATAAACAACAGAATTAAATAAATAAATCACCTGTATATTGAAAAGTTCTTTTTTGACAGCCTAGTGTTATGCTATATAGTTCTGAGTTTTGCAATTACCAGATACAGTGGGGAAAAGTATTTGATCCTTTGCTGATTTTAAACGTTTGTCCACTGATAAAGAAATGATCAGTCTATAATTTTAATGGTAGGTGCATTTTAACAGCGAGAGACAGAATAACAAAACAAAAAAACAACAAGAAAAATGCATGTCAAAAAAAGTTATAAATTGATTTGTAGGTCAATGAGGGAAATAAGTATTTGACCCCTTCGAGTTTGTACTTAATGGCAAAACCCTTGTTGGCAATCACAGAGGTCAGATGTGTCTTGTAGTTGGCCACCAGGTTTGCACACATCTCAGGAGGGATTTTGTCCCACTCCTCTTTGTAGATCCTCTCCAAGTCATTAAGGTTTCAAGGCCAATGTTTGGCAACTCGAACCTTCTGCTCCCTCCACTGGTTGAGGTCTAGAGACTGGCTAGGCCACTCCAGGACCTTAATGTGCTTCTTTTTGAGCCACTCCTTTGTTGTCTTGGCTGTGTGTTTTGGGTGATTATCATGCTGGAATACCCATCCATGAACCATTTTCAATGCCCTGGCTGAGGTAAGGAGGTTCTCACCCAAGATTTGACAGTACATTGGGGTTATAGGCAGCATTCCTCCTCCTCCAAACACAGCGAGTTGAGTTAAAGCCAAAGTGCTTGATTTTGATCTCATCTGACCACAACACCTTCACCCAGTTCTCCTCTGAATCATTCAGATGTTCATTGGCAAACTTCAGACAGGCCTGTACATGTGCTTTCTTGAGCAGGGGGACCTTGGGGGCGCTGCAGGATTTCAGTCCTTCACAGCGTAGTGTGTTAACAATTGTTTTCTCAGTGACTATCATCCCAGCTGCCTTGAGATCATAAACAAGATCCTCCCGTGTAGTTCTGGGCTGATTCCCCACCATTCTCATGATCTTTGAAGGAGGCAAGATCTTCTATGGAGCACAAGACCGAGGAAGACTGACAGTTATTTAGTGTTTCTTCCATTTGCAAATAATCGCACCAACTGTTGTCACCTTCTCACCAAGCTGCTTGTAGCCCATTCCAGCCTTGTGTAGGTCTACAATCTTGTCCCTGACATTCTTGGACAGCTCTTTGGCCATGGTGGAGAGTTTGGATTCTGATTGATTGATTGCTTCTGTGGACAGGTGTCATTTATACAGGTAACAAGCTGAGATTAGGAGCACTCCCTTTAAGAGAATGCTCCTAATCTTAGCTTGTTAGCTGTATAAAAGACACCTGGGAGCCAAAAATCTTGCTGACTGATAGAGGATCAAATACTTATTTCACTCAATGACTTGCAAATCAAATTTATCACTTTTTGACATGTGTTTTTCTTTTTTTTGTTATGCTGTCTCTCACTGTTAAAATACACCTACCATTAAAATTATAGACTGATCATTTGTTTATCAGTGGACAAACTTTCAAAATCAGCAGGGGATCAAATACTTCTCCCCCCCACTGTATGCTTACAAACTAATTTAATAGCATGCATTACATCACTGGAGTATATACTGCCAGATATGTCAGCACTGATTGCATTTGCAACGCAAGATTTGTTATAACGGATATCAATTATCTCCATTTGAATAGTATAAGCATGAACTATTTAGGCCCTTAATTGTATGACCATTAGTGACAGGGCCTTAGACTAGTTTTGCAGTTTTTCAAGCCTTCCATTTGAGGAGGTGTCCCTTCTGGGATTACAGGTGATTTATTTATTAAACTTTGATGTTGATGTTATAGTCCTCTATTAGAATATCACATTGCTTTTAGGCAGCATCACATATAATAGTTGTCAAACTACGAATCGTCGTCACGCTGCTCGCAAAAACTGAACGTAGTTTGGTCTGCAAATGCGGACCCTCGCAAAGCGAGGAGCCGCATTTGCAGAAGGTGGAGGCTCCAACATCGGCTGCAATGAGCGGAGGTGGAGGTTCAAAGGCGCCTCACACACGGTTACAAACACCCACACAAGCCGCACCATTACAACCTTGCAAAAAAACGACCAAACCGCGCGCACCTAAAAACAGTCAAAACACATTGAATACCCACTAAAAATACATAAAAAGCTTACCCACAGCAAGGGGGGGCACCCAGGACCTCTGCAAGTGAAGTTACACCTCCATTTAAGTCCAAATTCCCGAGTTCAGACACACAAAAATCCCCTAAGCGAGAGAAAAATGGGCGACGAAAAAAAAACGAAAATGAGGCTCCACTACCCAGGACCGCCCAGCCACGTACAACTTACCCAAGAAGGGATCCGAGATGAGCTCGGAAACCTGCATCAACCCCACGGGATCCGAGATAAGCTCGGAGACCCGCATTAACTCCACATTAACCATCACAGTGGGTGTCCCGATCGCACGCGATCGGGGACCCCCGCTGCAATGAAAATTTAAAATTCCAGAGTTACGGGTCCTTAAAGGACCATAAAGGTCCTTAAAGGACCCGTTATAAAAAAAAAATACACTATCACGCATGGGGCTCTATACAGAGCCCCGTCAATCATTAATTAACCCTGTCACTAATGGCGGTCAATACAGACCCCCAAAAACACTTCATTAACCCCCTCTCTCATGGGGGTCAATATAGACCCCCATAAGCCTTTCATTAACCCTGTCACTCATGGGGGTCAATACAGACCCCCATAAGCACTTAATTAACCCCCTCACTCATGGGGGTCAATACAGACCCCCAGAAACCCCTAATTAACCCTATCACTCATGGGGGTCAATATAGACCCCCGTAAGCCCTTCATTAACCCTGTCACTCATGGGGGTCAATACAGACCCCCATAAAACGCTTCATTAACCCTGTCACTCATGGTGGTCAATACAGACCCCCATAAGCCCTTCATTAACCCTGTCACTCATGGGGGTCAATACAGACCCCCATAAGCACTTAATTAACATCCTCACTCATGGGGGTCAATACAGGCCCACATAATACATATAATTAACCCTGTCACTCATGGGGGTCAATAAAGACCCACATAAGACCATAAATAACCCTGGCACACATGAGGGTCAATACAGACCTCCATAAACCCTTAATTAACCCCGTCACTCATGAGGGTCATTATAGACCCCCATAAGCCCTTAATTAACCCTGTCAATGGAATACAGACCCGCCTTAAGTCCTTCAATAACCCTGTCACTCATGGGGGGTCAATACAGACCCCTATAAGCACTTAATTAACCCCCTCACTCATGGGGGTCAATACAGACCCCCATAAACCCCTAATTAACCCTGTCACTCATGGGGGTCAATACAGACCCTCATAAGCCTCTATTTAACCCCATCAGTCCCATAAGGGTATATTAAGAACATTATGGGCCTGTTACAACCCAACATTAACCACATAAGTGCCATGACGGTACTCAAGGACCATCATGACACTAAGTATAAACACTGCACTATAACCCCACAATAAAAAATTAAATATCAACTAAACACCCTCTACACTAACCTATTAACACCTACACTACCTACCTACACTACCTACCTACCCGCTAATAACCCCCCACCACTGTAATTGAATAAAATAAAAAACACTAAAGTCACCAAAAATAAAAAATCTACATTACATAAAAAAAAAAACCTAAATCACAAAAAATTAAAAATCTACATTACAGAAAATAAAAAAACCTAAGTCACAAAAAATAAAAAAAGGAACATTACAGAAAATTAAAAAATACATTATAACCCCCCCCCCTCCACTACAGAAAAAAATACACACCTGAAAAGGAAATACATATATAACATACAATACAATACAAATACGTACAATACAAATAAAATAAAATACAATACAATACACCCCTATCTAATATTCAATACATCCTATCTATCTAATATACACCCCCAATCTATAAAATATACAATAAATACTATCTATCTAATATACATCCCCCAATCTATCTAAATAAACACCACAATCTAATATACATCCTATCTA
Organism: Discoglossus pictus; assembly: GCA_027410445.1. NCBI lineage: Eukaryota > Metazoa > Chordata > Amphibia > Anura > Alytidae > Discoglossus > Discoglossus pictus. The sequence goes on along the minus strand of CM050169.1, from coordinate 187,130,534 downwards.
TATAATACTAGCGACTTGCCCGTCAAAAATGACGGCAATAACATTTGAAGTCTGGCAATGGTGTTTGCCACACATTGCAAGCCTCTCCCCCTCTACTTAACTGGCCTTGCGATGAGTGCCTTTGGCGCTCATTGCTAGCCTCTCCCCCCTTTACCTCTCCCCCCTCTACTTGACGGTAGGCTCTCAATGAGAGCCTCCCCCCCCTCTACTTTACTGTCCTTGCGCTAAGCACCTTTGACGATCATCATGGGCCTCGGAAAAGGTGCTTATTGCGAGCATCTTCCCCCCCATGTGTCTCTCCCACCTCTCCCTACTCTGTGTCTCATCCCCTCTCTCCCTCCCCTGTGTCTCTTTCCCCTCTACGTCCCATGTGTCCCCTTTTCCCTCTCTCCCTCCCCTCTCTCACACCACAGTGTCCCCTTTCCCCTCTCTCCCTCCCCTGAGTCTCTTCCCCCCGTTTCTTTTCCCTCCCTCTCCCTCCCGTTTTTTTCCCTCCCTCTCCCTCCAGATTCTTTTCCCTCCCTCTCCCTCCCGTTTCTTTTCCCTCCTATTCCCCCATCTCCCTTTCCTGTGTCTCTTCCACCCCTCTCCCTCCTGTTTCTCTTCCCCCTCTCCCTCCCCTGTTTCTCTTCCCCCCTCTCCCTTCCCTTGTCTTTTCCACCCTGCTCTCCATTCCCTTGTCTCTTCCACCCCGCTTTCCCTCCCGTCTCTTCCACTTCACTTTTCACATCTCTGTCTGTCACTCCTTCCTGTCTGTCTCTCTGTCCCTTCTTCCTGTCAGTCTCTCTCTCTGTCGCTCCTTCCTGTGTATCTTTCGCCCTGTCCATCCTTCCTGTCTATCTCTCTGTCCCTCCCTCCTGTTCTCTGTCCCTCCTTCCTGTCTGTCTCTCTCTGTCTGTCCCTCATTCCTGTCTGTCTCTCTGTCCCTCCTCCCTGTCTCCCTCTCTCTCTTTCAGTCCCTCCTGTCTCTCTGTCCCTCCTTCCTGTCTTTCTTTCTCTCTGTCCCTCCTTCCTGTCTGTCTCTCTCTCTCTGTCCCTCCTGTGTCTCTCTCTGTCCCTCCTCTCTCTCTCTCTCTCTCTCTCTCTCTCTGTGTCCCGCCTATCTCTCTCTGTCCCTCCTGTCTCTGTCCCTCCTGTCTCTCTCTCTATCCCTCATGTCTCTCTCTGTCCCTCCTGTCTCTCTCTCTGTCCCTTCTGTAACAGAGCTGAAACACGCAGTCCAATATCTCCGCTGGTATCCGGTAAAATACCCAAGAGGCACTACAGTTTCACCATCCCCGACCTCCCATATTGGATGACACACAATTTGGGAGTCAAATGAATACTGACTTTATTTTGTTATTGCAGAAATATTTATACCCATCTCTTCACACAGGCAATACACATGCCCATATTTGGCCGCACAATACACATAAAGAGAACAATAGGTGGGTCACACCTCCCTGGCAACTTTGATACAATCAGACATTGATTCAATTACACTTCTTTGTTCTTATCTGAGAATGAAAACACTGTATACAATAGACTTCCTTTATCTTATGCGGAGTCGCTGTAACAGGATTATCTCCCATGCCAAGTAGCTGCAAATGTCTGGGACAATATTCTGCAGAGCATCAACCAACATACATATAGTAGGATCATATTTTAACCATAATAATCATAAAACAGGGTAAAACAGTGATGGGTTCCGCTACACACCTCCCCCGTGACCATAAGCCGGCATACACGGTCTGATCCCAACGGATCGGCCTGGGGATGTCCGGACAAAAGTATTTGTTGGTCAATTCTCTAGTTTGACAACCCATCAGCATTACTGTAATTCACATTTACTCACATTTCCCATATCCCCAGATTGCTGGGATCTGAGCGCACAAAACTACCGAATAGCGCTCAGATCCTATTCACACAGTTCAATTGCCATGTAGCTAAAGTCTTTCCCATAGTCTTTCATTATATGAATGGGCTCCATGGCATAGCTATCTGGGGTATCAGGGTTCACACAGGGCAAGTACCGAATGACCCCCCTGTATGTAAAGGGCCAGAATGAGTGACATACACTCTGGTATGGCCGAACACTGGTTCCAAAGGGCAATATGTACCAGGGCCATAGTCGCAGGGCAGGAGGCTGGCAAACAGTCCTCTCCAAGCCAAAGTGGCGAAGGGCACTTCGTCACACATCTCCCCTTTGGGGGGAAGTCTAACCAGGCACCTGGATATTTCGCTGGGGTGATGGTGCAACACGCTGAGGGGGACTTGAGGGGCAGAGGCCAGCGGCACTCTGCCCTGATGCCAGCTCTTCTGCTGGTATAACCTGCCGGACCTCCTGCTCTGTACAAGGGACAAAGGGAGGGCAGAGGCCGACTGCACTCTGCCCCGCTGTCAGCTCTTCTGCTGGGGTACTTGGGACATATTCCGGCTCAGTAGCCAGGGAAACGTGGGAGTCAGTGGGGGTTAACATTTCCTCTGTTAACCCTGGGGCCACATTAGAAGTTAGCTGGGGAGGGGAATTTGTACTTACCCCCTCCTCCAGGTTGTCCCAGTGACGGTAGTTGGGGATCTGGACAAGCTGTGGGCGCAGAGACCACGGTCCCATCTGCGCCGTCTGGGAGATTGGTGTCTCCCCTGGCTAGGGTAAACTGTCGCTGGGGGGGAAGGACGACACCTTCTGCCCCCTGTGTTTCACACTGCCGCTGGGGGGGAAGGACGACACCTTTGGCCCCCTGGGGTACCCACTGCCGCTGTGGAGGAAGGTCGACACCTTCTGCTCCCTGGGGTACACACTGCCGCTGGGGGGGAGGGACGACACCTTCTGCCCCCTGGGGTTCACACTGCCGCTGAGGGGAAAGGACGACACCTTCTGCCCCCTGGGGTTCACACTGCCGCTGGGGGGAAAGGACGACACCTTCTGCCCCCTGGGGTTCACACTGCCGCTGGGGAGAAAGGACGGCCCCTTTTGCTCCCTGGGGTACACACTGCCGCTGGGGGGGAAGGCCGACACCTTCAGCTCCCTGGGGTACACACTGCCGCTGGGGAGGAAGGACGACACCTTCAACTCCCTGGGGTACACACTGCCGCTGGGGAGGAAGGACGACACCTTCGGCTCCCTGGGGTACACACTGCCGCTGGGGGGGAAGGACGACACCTTCGGCCCCCTGGGGTACACACTGCTGCTGGGGAGGAAGTACGACACCTTCAGCTCCTTGGGGTACACACTGTCGCTGGGGAGGAAGGACGACAACTTCAGCTCCCTGGGGTACACACTGTCGCTGGGGAGGAAGGACGACACCTTCTGCCCCCTGGGGTACACACTTCCGCTGGGGAGGAAGGACGACACCTTTAGCTCCCTGGGGTACACACTGCCACTGGGGGGGAAGGACGACACCTTCGCCCCCCTGGGGTACACACTGCCGCTGGGAGGGGGAATTAGTTGGAGTATTCCACGTGGAGCGGTTTCTGTTTCTGGGACAGTCTCTCTGCATGTGGCCCTGCTGGTTACACGTGTGGCACCTGATGTACCGTGGAGGGGTTTGGTAGTTCCCACCACCCGGACGCAGTGCTGGGGGGGGGGTTAATGGTGGGAGGTGGGTTAGCAGCTCCCAAGCTGGACCGCTCCCGTGCCCGCTGCTTTTCCATTATGGATTTGTGGACATCTGTCATTAACCATTCCAAGGTTTTCATGGGAAGCGTACCTGGGAAAAAGGCCAGTCTGCTTTGGAGTTCTCTTCCAAACTCATTCTGTGGAGCAATAAGAGGTACTGTAACCATGAGTTCCTTTCTGTCTGCATCCCTGTAGTCCGCGGCCGCCTCCTCCTCCTCATGATGGAATGCTGTCTGAAAACTAGCCGGTTCCATCCTGCTGTAGCCAGGGGCGCTGTACGGATACTAGCGTTGCCCTCAATTTGTACTCCACGGAATGGTGTCTCCTGTAGCTGTCCTTCTGACCGTGGGAACAATTCCGACACTTGCCACCAAATGTAACGGAGCTGAAACACGCAGTCCAATATCTCCGCTGGTATCCGGTAAAATACCCAAGAGGCACTACAGTTTCACCATCCCCGACCTCCCATATTGGACGACACACAATTTGGGAGTCAAATGAATACTGACTTTATTTTGTTATTGCAGAAATATTTATACCCATCTCTTCACACAGGCAATACACATGCCCATATTTGGCCGCACAATACACATAAAGAGAACAATAGGTGGGTCACACCTCCCTGGCAACTTTGATACAATCAGACATTGATTCAATTACACTTCTTTGTTCTTATCTGAGAATGAAAACACTGTATACAATAGACTTCCTTTATCTTATGCGGAGTCGCTGTAACAGGATTATCTCCCATGCCAAGTAGCTGCAAATGTCTGGGACAATATTCTGCAGAGCATCAACCAACATACATATAGTAGGATCATATTTTAACCATAATAATCATAAAACAGGGTAAAACAGTGATGGGTTCCGCTACACCTTCTGTCCCTGCTGTCTCTCTCTCTGTCCCTGCTGTCTCTCTCTGTCCCTCATCTCTCTCTCTGTCCCTTGCTCTGTCCCTGCTGTCTCTCTCTCTGTGTCCCTCCTGTCTCTCTCTGTGTCCCTCCTGTCTCTCTCTGTGTCCCTCCTGTCTCTCTCTGTGTCCCTCCTGTCTCTCTCTGTGCCCCCTGTCTCTCTCTGTGTTTCACTCCTGTCTCTCTCTGTGTGTCCCTCCTGCCTTTCTATGTCTGTGTCCCTCCTGTCTCTCTCTGTCTCTCTCCCTCCTGTCTCTCTCTATCTGTGTCCCTCCTGTGTCTCTCTATCTGTGTCCCTCCTGTCTATCTGTCCCTCTTGTCTCTCTTTCCCTCCAGGCTGTCTCTCTCACCTCAGTCCCCAGCATGTCCACCGGTCCCTGCCCAGGGAGGAGTTGAGAGCAGCCGGGGGAGGAGTTGAGAGCAGCCTGGGGAGGAGTTGAGAGCAGCCGGGGGAGGAGTCGAGAGCGACGGGGGAGGAGTTGAGAGCGGCGGAGGAGGAGTTAAGAGTGTCAACCCGCAGCGCATTGTCCCCCCGGACAACTGATATGTGTGGGCCGCTCATGCCAGCAACCGAGGCCCTCGCTTCGCAAATACATAAACATAAAAACAAAATAAAATAAACATAATCTACACTGTACTTACCTCCCCGCGATGTCTCCAGCCTCCTCCTCTTCTGCCTTGCCCTGGAACCGCGCCTTAAAAAAAATATATATATATAACAGACATCCGCACTCTCAGACATCCCCGACGCTAATGAGCCTCCCGGAGCCTTTTCCGGAAGAAAATAGAAAATTCAGCAGGCGCCAATGTGTGAGCCAACCAGAAAGGGATACACCCTAAAATCCCACTCTGATTGGATAATGCACCTGCCAATCTTTATTTAAACCAATCACAAGGCGCTGATGCCTTCAGCCAATCACAATGGAATACGCCCCCACAGGGTGATTGACTGGAGGCATCTGCGCATTCTGATTGGTTGCACTGACAATAGCTAATCACAATGGTATACACCCCCACATACTGATTGGCTGAAGACATTTGCGCCTTCTCATTGGCTGTTGTCAATGTCAATCAGTATTACAGCCAATGGGAAGGCGCATATGTCTTCAGCCAATCACCCTGTGGGTGTGTATTCCATTGTGATTCGCTGATGGCAATAAAGCCTTCTGATTGGTTCAAATAAAGATTGACAGGTGCGTTATCCAATCAGCGTGGGATTTTGGGGTGTATCCCTTTCTCATTGGTTCACAATTGGCATCTTCTCATTGGCTGAATTTGATAGACAGAGTTTTCAGCCAATCAGAAGCCGCCATTGCCAATTTTATTCTGGAACACTCCGTAGGAGGCCATCCGCGAATGCGGATGTCTGTTAATTTTTTTACCATTTTTTTTTACAGCGCGGATGGTTCCAAGGCCCATCTGGGGCAGAAGACGAGGCGGCCGGGGACATCGCGGGGAGGTAAGTACAATGTAGATGATGTTTATTTTACTTTGTTTTATGTTTATGTATGTGTCCTAATGTAATGTTTTTTATAACAGGGGCCGCACCGGAGAAGAAGAAAAGAAGAAGGTCGGAACATGCTGGAAAGGTGAGTAGAATATTTAGAATATTTACTATGTTTATTAATTTTATGTAAACGTGTTGTAGTAATTTTTTTTTACTTTTTTCCCTTAGGTTGCTCATCTGAAGGGACATCTCAAAGGTAAGTGGTCTTAATTATTTTATTTTAGCTTCGAATTAGGGTTGCTATATAGAGATAGCATGTATTGGATATTAGATAGATTGGGGGAGGTATATTAGATAGATAGTATTTATTGTATATTAGATAGATAGGGGGATGTATATTAGATAGATAGTATTTATTGTATATTAGATAGATAGGGTGATGTATATTACATAGATAGGATGTATTTTAGATAGATAGAATTTTATATTAGATAGATTGGGGGATGTATATTTGATAGATATGATGTATTGTATATTAGATAGGGGTGTATTGTATTGTATTTCACTTTAATTGTATTGTATATATTGTATTGTATGTATTATATGTATTTCCTTTTCAGGTGTCTAATTTGTATTTTTATTTTCTGTAGTGGGGGGGGGATTGTAATGTATTTTTTTATTTTCTGTAATGGTCCTTTTTTATTTTTTGTGATTTAGGTTTTTTTATTTTCTGTAATGTACATTTTTTATTTTTTGTGATTTAGGTTTTTTTATTTTATGTAATGTAGATTTTTTATTTTTGATGACTTTAGTTTTTTAGTTTTCTGTAATTACAGTGGTGGGGTGGTTATTAGGGGGCAGGTAGGTAGGTAGTGTAGGTCTTAATAGGTTAGTGTAGAGGGTGTTTAGTTGATATTTAATGTTTTATTGAGGGGGTATAGTGCAGAGGACCGTCATGGCACTTATGTGGTTAATTTTGGGTGGTAACAGGCCCATAATGGTTATAATATACCCTTATGGGACTGACGGGGTTAAATAGAGGCTTATGAGGGTCTTGATAGACCCCCATAAGTGACTGGGTTAAAATGGTGTAGTGCTTACACTTTGGGATCCTGGATAACCCTCATGGCACTTATAGTGTTATTACATGCTTTCATTAGTGTGTTATAGGGGGTCTATATAGTTGAGGCACACAGTACACTGACGTTGTGTGGCAAACAGCATTTCAACACTTTCTTTTATTGACCGTCATTTTTTGACGAGCAAGTCGCTAGTTATTATTATAATTAATAATGATTTCCCTTTTTTTATTTATTTTTTGGTTTACAATATTGGTGTTCATCCACCTGGGAAATTGGCCTTTTGTGTGTTTAGGTATATCAAATTTGAAGCAATGAGAAACATCTGTTATGGTTGTGAATTCTATCCCAATAAATAACAATATGTGGTATTCCTTATAAAGGGCTGGGTACTGTATATCTAAGTTTATCGCATACTGCTCATATCTGAAACACACATTACATTGAGTCATTCTATACACTTATAGATTTTTTAAATGGTTTCCACACCCCCAGAGCTGCTTACATAGGCACCTGATACCTACCAATAGAAACACTGAATTTGGGTACGTTTTTTAACCCTACACTAACCTTCAAGCCAACAGCTGTACAATGCAGAAATCCACAGAACAATGCCTGATCTCCTCCTTGCTTCATTGAGCAGGGGGGAAATAAGACTACACATTCCATGATGCTTTGCTGCACAAACTGACTTCAAAGATTGAAACAAAGTTATTGCTTCTTGTGACTGGCTAAAACGAATTATGAATATTATGTAAAATGTCTATGCAAAGTTCAAATTAAATAGCGACTTAGTGAAGATCTTTGAAAATGTAACCCCTAATATTGCAGATGTCTGAAAATCAATGGCAGTGCGTGCCATAATTTGCTATTACTAGGGCATTACAAGAAGCTCACTCACAATCATGACAAAAAAGGTCATAGGTAAGTAACATTACTGACCACCTTTTGGTAGTGTAACTTAGCAAATTAGAGAATTGATTGATGCCCTATATTGGTAAGTGGTTTCTGGGGATTTATATATGAAGAACTGATGTTCTCTTAGTGACTAAGTATATCCCCAGTGCTATTATAGGCAGTGAAAGAGGAAAAGTGTTATTACATTTGTGGTTACTAGTCTATTTGGAACAGGGTTCAGTGGGTCTGCAATTGATGCAGACATAGGGCTGAGTCAGATTTGGAGCATGGAGAAGTCAGACTTCCAGAAAAAAGGAACCCTTTGTAGATCATATGATTCTGTCCTCTGCAGTTTCTGTGAAATATGTAAACCACTTTACGCACTTGGGCCCCTATTCAATTGAGCGATTGTTGTTTACTGGAGCGCTTAATGTAGCCGTAAACTAATTTGCTATTCAATTGGCGTCTTTTAGTGAGCCGCAAACAATCTACAGGTTACAGGCTGAAAATCCATGTGGCTGTCACGTAACTTCCAACCCATCTAACTCTTTGATCATTAAAGCCGTAAATGTTACAATTGCAAATTGCTATTTAATTGCTACAATTCCTCAAGCCTGCAAATGTTTTCACACTCGTAAATGTCAAATGTAGAAGAAAATCCTACGAGTACCAGATAGGACTCACAAAGGGGGTTAAACACCTGTTCGTAGCATTGCAAATGCAAATACATAATCTATAATGCACTGTAAAAGACGGGGAAAGCAATGAAAGACATTTGAATCAATTGCTCAATTATTTTTTTTAATGTTTAATTTTGGTGTCATATCAATTTTGGGAATCGATGAGTTAATACATATCAGGCCACACACATGGACTAAAACAGTATCGCCATTCATTTTTATTTTTTTGTACATTGCCGAATTGCGACTCTGATCGCATATCGGACCTGTAAACACTAATTGGTTGATGTGTAACCTCCCTGTTTTAGTGACGTAATGATGACGGTCTCATTTACTATTAACTGTCTCTAAATCAGTAGTTACGGCCTTGCTTAATTGATTATGATCAAGCTCTGAAATGCTACTTATGATTGCATGGTTTACAGTTTCAGCTTTTAGCCCATAAATGGTGGGCTTGTTTAATTGAATCGCTCTGTAATTGTAGCAAATTTCAAGCCGGCAGACGTACTGCCTATGTAATCTGCGGGTTTGCAATTGAATAAGGCCCTTGGTATGTTTTTTCTCACTCCACACATGCAGTTTATATAAAAAAATCCTGAAAGCATCATACACACCAGCAGTGCCCTTTCTTCCTTGCACATAAGCCTCACTCTGTGAAATCCTGAAAGTATCATGCACAGCACTGCCGTTTCCTACCTGCACAAAGGTATGGAGAGAAGACTATGGAAGTTGCCCCATCCCTGGAGCCAATATCTTTATTAATATTACTGCTGAATCATTTCTAGCATTTTTTTCAATCTTTAACAATTGTTTGCTATACCCTGCTTGGCTATCCCTACCTTCTCCCATCCTTCCCCCATTCATGGCCTGCATAATTTGCCTAAAACTCCTCCTTTTCACATGTCTCAAGCCTGTCCTGCCTCTTAATCTCTCTCTTTACAAATTTTTTTAGTGCCATTTTTTACCTGCACATAGACCTCACTGTTTGAAATCCTGAAAGCACTTCCCTCCCTGTCCCTCACCCACCTTCCCCTATTCAGATGCAATTTATAGAGTCATGGAAGTCACCTGACTTTCCTATTTGCAGACTATTATCTCACCACTAGGGGTCAGATAACATATTACATACTAGTACCTTTCACCTCAGATCCCTCCCCTCTTCCACTGAATAAAAACCTTTCTTTACTTCCTTCCTGACCCTTGTTATCCCTTATCAGTTACTCTTCCCCAGGTTTCTGCTTCTCTCATTCCCTTTAGATTGTAAGTAGTGAGTTTCCAATCTTGTAAGGTGCTCTGGTAAAAGCATTTCTACAAAGATTTTAAGCTCAAAATGGGGCCCTCCATCTTCTGATTAATATTGTATTTCCCTTGTTCTTATACCCTGTATAAGATGTTGGGGCGATACAAATAAAAGTTAATAATCAACTTGTGGTAAGTTGATTACAGAGATGTGTGCATGCGCAACTCTGTACGGACACTGCAAGGGCACGCATGCGCAGCTGCAGTTGAGGAGGGGGGAGGAAGACGAAGGGGAGGGGGAAGACACACTGGAGAGGGGAGAGGGGGAGGGAAAACACAGGGGAGAGGGGGAAGAAGACACAGGGGAGGGGGGAGGAAGACACAGGGGGGAGACAGGGGAGGGGATAGGGGGGGACAGAGACACAGGAGAGGGGAGAGTTGGGGGGAAGAGACACAGGGGAGAGGGGGGAGAGACACAGGGGAGAGGGGGGGAGACACATGGGAGGGGAGGGGGGGAAGAGACACAGGGGAGAGGGGGGAGAGACACATGGGAGGGGGAGGAATACACAGGGAAGGGGGGAAGACACAGGGGAGGGGGGAGAGACAGGGGAGGGGATGGTGGGGAAGAGACACAGGAGAGGGGAGAGTTGGGGGAAGAGACACAGGGGAGAGGGGGAGAGACACAGGGGAGAGGGGGGAGAGACACATGGGAGGGGGGAAAACAAACGGGAAGGGAAGTGGGAAGAGACACAGGGGAGGAAAGAAGGAGAAAGAGACACAGGGGAGGGAAGGGGGAGACAAAGGGGAGGGAAAATGGAAGAGACACAGGGGAGGGGAGGGAAGAGACACAGGGGAGGGGGAAAGGGAGAGGAAAATTAAAAACTATACCGTCATTTTTGGTGGATAATTTACTAGTGATAATAATAATAATAATAACAATAATAATAATAATAATAATAATAATAATAATAATAATAAAAAGCCATTTGGCATATAATTTTTTTTTTCCAAGACATATTTTTTTTACTCTTTTTCTTCATTTTTTTAACCATTTCCGCCATTGTTATGAGAATAACAAATAAATGTATTTATAGAAACACCCAACTTCCGGTGGATTGTTTCAATTATAAGTGTTAAAGGATCACTGCACAATAAAAAAATATATATTTGTTTGAAACCTTCAAATCTCACTCAGAGCATACTTAAGTAGGAAAAATGTCATACATCTTGTGACTGGCTAAAACAAATTATGAATATTATGTAAAATATTTATGCAAAGTTCAAATTGAATAGCGACTTAGTGAAAATCTTTGAAAATGTAACCAATAATATTGCAGATGTCTGAAACTCAATGGGAGTGCGTGCCATAAATTGCTATTACTAGGGCATTACAAATAGCTCACTCACAATCATGACAAAAAAGGTCTGTTGAATAGCTAAGTAACATTAGTGACCACCTTTTGGTAGTGTAACTTAACGAATTAGAGAATTGATTGATACCCTATATTGGTAAGCGGTTTCTGGGGATTTATATATGAAGAACTGATGTTCTCTTAGTGACTAAGTATATCCCCAGTGCTATTATAGGCAGTGAAAGAGGAAAAGTGTTATTACATTTGTGGTTACTAGTCTATTTGGAACAGGGTTCAGTGGGTCTGCAATTGATGCAGAGGAAGACAAAAGGGAGGGGGGGAAGACACACTGGAGAGCGGAGAGGTGAGAGGAAAACACGGGAGAGGGGGAAGAAGACACAGGGGAGGGGGGAGGAAGACACAGGAGAGGAGGAGGAATGCACAGGGAAGGAGGGGGAGACACAGGGGAGGTGGGAGGGACAGGGGAGTGGATAGGGGAGAAGAGACACAGGAGAGGGAAGAGTTGGGGGAAGCGACACAGGGGAGGGGGAAAGGGAGAGAAAAATTAAAAACTTTACCGTCATTTTTGATGGATAATTTACTAGTGATAATAATAATAATAATAATAATAATAATAATAATAAAAGCCATTTGGCATATCATTTTTTTTTCCCGAGACATAGTTTTTTTTACTCTTTTTCTTCGTTTTTTTAACCATTTCCGCCATTGTTATGAGAATAACAAATAAACGTACAGTCAGGTCCATAAATATTGGGAAATGCATGCTCAATCGGATTCAGATCAGGTGAATGACTTGGCCATTGCATAACATTCCACTTCTTTCCCTTAAAAAACTCTTTGGTTGCTTTTGCAGTAAGCTTCGGGTCATTATCCATCTGCACTGTGAAGCGCCGCCCAATGAGTTCTGAAGCATTTGGCTGAATATGAGCAGATAATATTGCCCCAAACACTTCAGAATTCATCCTGCTGCTTTTGTCAGCAGTCACATCATCAATAAATACAAGAGAACCAGTTCCATTGGCAGCCATACATGCCCACGCCATGACCCTACCACCACCATGCTTCACTGATGAGGTGGTATGCTTTGGATCATGAGCAGTTCCTTTCCGTCTCCATACTCTTCTCTTCCCATCACTCTGGTACAAGTTGATCTTAGTCTCATCTGTCCATAGGATGTTGTTACAGAACTGTGAAGGCTTTTTTAGGTGTTGTTTGGAAAACTCTAATCTGGCCTTCCTGTTTTTGAGGCTCACCAATGGTTTACATCTTGTGGTGCACCCTGTGTTTTTACTCTGGTGAAGTCTTCTCTTGATTGTTGACTTTTACACACATACACCTACCTCCTGGAGAGTGTTCTTGATCTGGCCAACTGTTGTGAGGGGTGTTTTCTTCACCAGGGAAATAATTCTTCGGTCATCCACCACAGTTGTTTTCAGTAGTCTTCCGGGTCTTTTGGTGTTGCTGAGCTCAGCGGTGCGTTCTTTCTTTTTAAGTATGTTCCAAAAAGTTGATTTGGCCACACCTAATATTTTTGCTATCTCTCTGATGGGTTTGTTTTGTTTTTTCAGCCTAATGATGGCTTGCTTCACTGATAGTGACAGCTCTTTGGATCTGATATTGAGAGTTAACAGCAACAAATGCAAATAGCACACTTGAAATGAACACTGGAGCTGGTATCTGCTCTTTGTAAATGGGATAATGAGGGAATAACACACACCTGGCCATGGAACAGCTGAGCAGCCAATTGTCCCATTACTTTTGGTCCCTTAAAAAGTGGGAGGCACATATACAAACTGTTGTAATTCCTACACCGTTCACCTGATTTGGATGTAAATACCCTCAAATAAAAGCTGAAAGTCTGCAGTTAAAGCACATCTTGTTAGTTTCATTTCAAATCCATTGTGGTGGTGTATAGAGCCAAAAAGTTTTGAATTGTGTTGATGTCCCAATATTTATGGACCTGACTGCATTTATAGAAACACCCAACTTCCGGGGGATTGTTTCAATTGTAAGTGTTAAAGGATCACTGCACAATAAAAAAATATATATTTGTTTGAAACCTTCAAATCTCACTCAGAGCATACTTAAGTAGGAAAAAATGTCATACATCTTGTGACTGGCGGGCACACAGGGGAGGGGGAAGAGACACAGGAGAGGGGAGAGTTGGGGGAAGAGACACAAGGGAGAGGGGGAGAGACACATGGGAGGGGAGGGGGGAAGAGACACCGGGGAGAGGGGGGAAGAGACACAGGGGAGGGGGGAAGAGACACAGGAAGGGAGGGGGGAAGAGACAAAGGGGAAGGGAGGGGGAGAGAGACACAGGGGAAGGGAGGGGGAAGACACAGGGGAGGGAAGGGGGGAGACAAAGGGGAGGGAAAAGGGAAGAGACACAGGGGAGGGGAGAGGGGGGAAGAGACACAGGGGAGAGGGAGAAAGAGACACAAGCAGGGGAAGGAAGGAGGGGAGAGACACAGGAAGGGAAGTGGGAGAGAGACACAGTGGGGAGAAACACAAGTGAGGGAGAGGGAGACGGGGAAAGGGAGAGAACAATTAGAAACTATACCGTCATTTTTGACGGATAATTTACTAGTGATAATAATCTTTGTTTTTTTAACCATTTCCGCCATTGTTATGAAAATAACAAATATTGTGGATTCTTTCAATTATAAGTGTTAAAGGATCACTGCATAATAAAAAAATATATATTTGTTTGAAATCTTCAAGTCTCACTCAGAGCATACTTAAGTAGGAAAAATGTCATACATCTAGTTTTGAATTAGAAAAAAAAAAAAACGTTGATGCCTCTGCAGAACCCTGGAGAGGTCCATGATACTTTGGTGATAGTCGTGTGTGTGAGAGGGGCGTTTACATTTATGGAGAGCTATTTCCATTAGTTGATGAGGTTGTGTCTATTTCAGTCTTAGCCAGTTATCTTTACAATGACTCTCTGTTCCTTCTTCCCCTCCCCTCTCTCCACTGATAGCTAAAATAATCACCCTCATTATTCAGCTCTGAGGAATTGACGCAATACATAAAATAGATTTCTGTATTTATAAACAGAGAATTCCAAAATTCAGATTAACCCAAAAAATGCTTTATGCTTATGGCTTACACAGCTGCTAATATTGTTCGCTTGGTACATACTTGACAAACATGTGTCTTTTTCTTGAACTACAGTGATCTTTTAAGTTACTGGGGGTTTCTTTTGAAACCTTTTACTGTAGTTCATACTATGTCAAACGCCATGGTAATATGAGACCGAGGATTTGCAGGGACTGGAAGTAGTCGCAGAAGACCACAAGGAAGTGTTCTAGGTGCTTTATTCTTGGCACATGTAGAGCACACAAGCATTAACAGTGGGCATCTACACAAAGGTCTAGCCACAAGACATTAACTGCTCTTGGGTGTTACAGGTGCCCAAATGTCCCATCATGGGTGAAAAAGGAACAAGCCGCACCACCTGCCCTCTGGATCCTATTCCATCACAGCTTATTGCTTTTCTCTCTACCACACTAATCCAAACCCTCACACACCTCTTCAACATTTCCCTAAATACTGGCATGTTTCCATCCTCCCTAAAACATGACATAATTAAACCCATTCTTAAGAAACCCTTGTCATGACTGATTTAAGGGCCAGGATGGGAACTCCCTGCACCCCACAAATAACCCTGTTATCTGGGACTTTGACACATCTCATTGATAACATAAAGGCTATCAAGATGGACGTGGGATGTGGTCTAAGGACTGTGACAGGTGTTTTTCCTTTTATGTATAATGTAAAATGTATGTTGTAAGCCATGCTGCATACATTGACTTCCATCCTAGGTAATCCTTCTGTGGGTGAGATCCTTCTGTGTTCGACATATCTGTGATAATATTAAAAGTGGTCAGTCTTATATGCACTAACTATTGGTGTTGTTTGATTTATCTGTTGCTCTATTACTGACATCCGGATCTAAGTGCTGACATGAGCATAAAGTCACAACCTGCAGATTGCTCCTATAAGTTACAGTAGGAAAATTAGGGGTGTACTGTGCCCTTAAATAGGGGTTGGGAGCAACTGGCTAGGAGAGCGGACGTGCTGTGCTGCTGCTCTGTTTAGAATCACCCAAAAAGGGACAAAAAACACCCCAAATAGCCCTAAAATTTACCCTCCCAAGCTGCCAAGAAGACATTATAAAGAGGCCAGGGTCGGATAAACAGAAAAAGGGCCCTGAAAATCCTGAATATACGGCTGGGGGTCGAGGCCGACTCCATCAGGCCTCAACCTGTGGGAGATCCCTCCTAACTTCCGCTCCGGAGCACAGAGCTAAAGGACAACAGCCAGGAGCGCAGCTAGAGGAGCCCGCAGCCCCAGAGCAACGGAGGAAAGGCTGCAGCAGAGAAGCACATCTGACACGCTGCAGCAGGGGAGGAGAGCAGGAGCCCCTGCACTGATCACCGCCGGGAGGAGGAAGGGAGGCGTTGGGCCTGGTCAGGGCTATCGGAAGACCCCTGATGCCACAGGAGGACCCCTGCTGCAGTCGGGCAGAGCCTGTGAGGAGAAGGGAGCGGAGGACACCGCTGGAACGCCGCAATCCCGGTGAGCAGAAAGCTTGCGAAAACGCAGCCGCCATCTTGTGGCGCAATCAAGAAGGAGCACCCATGGAGAGGCCAGAGCCACACCGAGGCACCCAGAGAGAAGCTACAGGGGGGGATACAGGGAGGGGAGGCAAGGATAAGGGAGCCCTACAGCATACAAGTGGGGACTAGACTTAAGCCTGCCACGGTACTTTCTCCCCCCCGCCCCCCCCCCCCCCCCCCCGGGAAATCTAACACCAGGGCAGTGCCCAACAAAGGGCTGAAGCCAGGACTGCCATCTTGGAAAAGGGCATGCTAAGATAACGCCAGGAGTCTGCTTGTCCTGCCAAAATTCCATTTTATATAAGAATACAAATAACACCACTTACCTGATAGGTGCCTATAATGCCTAACAACTACTTGGGCTGAAACTATCAGAACCTCACAAGTCAGAATTGTAGCTGAGAATAATAAGCAATTTAAAGTGGTTTCCCTAGAAGATCTTCCAGTATTGAAAGTATCTGAGGGGGACTGCTGCCACCTTGTGGCTAACAATTGCATTGCCTGCACTTTTATGGGCCTGCTTAAACTCATCACATATTTGACTGCAGAGGGAAAATATATTATATCAAAGGAGCTACTCTCTCTAATACGTATTACCCGGGACTATATTTGACAGCAGCGCCACCGGGGAGCCTCAACGGCCGCTTCCTCGACAACTGGCATACCACGCATTGAACTATATCAAGCGGACGGGTCCAAGGAGGCCAATGCCTACAGCAATGCTCACTTGGGACTAAAGGCTCACCTGGAGGGGGATACTCCAATGGATCGCTAGCACAGCAACACTGAATACTACATTAAGCAGCCACACTACCACTGGATAGCAGACCTACCAAAGGAGACAGACCTACCAAAGGAGAAGAAAAAAAAAGGAACCTCGACCGTCTACCGTGACCCCGCACATCCGGCCATTCTGACCCTATGCTCAACTCACTGCTTGAAAAAAGCAAACAAGAGATGGGGAGAAACAAGAGAACCCTACCAACAAAAATAATCACAGATTATTGCAAACCTCCTGGGGCAGCAAATCAGCAAAGGAGGTGGCATCAGGTGAATCAGAGGATGAGGGCCAGGTAGACCCGCCTAAACCTGAACCTCTCGAAAAGCTCACTAGCCTAGATTGAGGGGCTATTTCAGGCGTACATGACCAAGACTGTGGACGCCATTAAGAAAGATATTCACGACCTGGACCAAAGGACCAACCTGCTTGAGGAGACCACGGATCAGATAGTGGAGGCACAAGAGAGGGACAGGCTGGAGATTCAAAAGAACTCCTCTCACATAGCGGCTTTACAAGATAAATATGAAGTCCTCGAGAAGCGCTCGAGACATCATAATATAAGAATAAGGGGGATTCCCCGGGCGGTGCAAAATCTAAAGCAATATGTCTCAGAGACTCTGACTAAGCTCCTCCCGGAGGTCCCGACAAGAAGCATGGAGGTGCCCAAAGATGTTATCATTCGATTTCCTTGGCAACAGTCAAGAGACCTGGTGTTAGCTCCATTTCTTGTTTTCGCGGACCTCTCCCCCATCACAGAGACATGAAATCGGTCTTGGGAGTGCTGATTCAACACAACATTCAATACAAGGGCAAATCATAGTCTGCCCGCTCACTAGACAACTGCTGGGCAATTCTCCTATCACTGCACATGGTCCCGGAAGAAGGGGTCATGGGATCAGAGCCTCGGCGAGGGGGGCCAGATCTCAACCCCAGGCAGCAATGGTCTACTGTCCCGTATAAAACCCGGACCCAGCCTTCTGAGACTACAGCTATAAGCCCCACATCCTCACCCCGGACTTCAATTGGTGAACTGGTTGCCGGTTGCACTTTTCCTGCGACAATAAGATTCATAGATCCAGAGATACTCCCCCTCACAGGCGGAGTTTTTTGTTGTTAATTTTTTCAATTTTATTTTTTCTTTGTCCCTCCCATGGGACTTGTCAACCCCTTCCTATTGTTTTTTTTTGTGGAGGAGTGGCAGGTCCACTCATCCTTCCCCAGTGCACCAGGATAGATGACCGGTGTAGGAAGATGTGTTTGGAAGATCCAATGTGTTACTGTGAATTTTTAGATTTGCTGATTGTAAAGATTTACAAAGTAGTTATTACTTATTTATTTTGTGTTACTCTTTTTCCCCTCTCCTCCTGGTGTGCCCTCTCCATCTCCGCTCCAATGTGGGCAGTGCCTGGCTCTCAAGGGTGGCTCCGGCCCTCCCCCGGCCACTCTCCTCGTGCTGGTTCCTCTACAGGACAATTTAAGATGACTGGACACTACAGCCTCACACTAAACGTTAATAATGGCTAGACCAGCTGACGCAAACTTTACTTTTGTAACTCACAACGTTAAGGGCTTTAATTCCCAGTTCAAGAGGAAGAAGGCCTTTATGTATTACAAAGAAATTAAGCCATCGATTATATTCATGTAGGAAACACATTTTGCCTGCAATCATATACCCACTTATCTAAGCAGAGACTATCCTACCAGTTATTCCTCCACCCAAGCCACCAGGAAAGAGGGGGCCTCTATACTGATCCACCATAATTTCCCCTTCCATGTAGAGTCTAAGATAGTGGACAAAAATGGATATTATGTAATACTTCATGGAACAGTTCTGGAGACTAAATTGTCCCTCATCTCCTTTTATGCCCCTACCACTACACTGCATAAGGCACTACTGCATATCTTGAGGCTTTTAGAGCCATACTCCGACAACACGATGGTGATAGGAGGGGATTTCAACCTAGCCTTTGACAAAAGCCTGGACCGCTCGGGCACTCAGACCACAGACAGGTGCTCTAACAAATTAAGACAAAACAAGAAGGCGCTAAATAGTCTGGCCGTGGTGGATGCCTGGAGGGGGCATCAACCACAAGAACGGGACTATACATATTACTCCCACACCCACGGATCTTACTCGTGCATTGATACCTTCTTGATAGCTTCGCCATTGTTTGATCGCTCGAAAAGAGCGGAAATACGCGTATGCCCCTGGTCGGACCACGCGCTGGTGAGCATAGACATTGACTTAGGGGTGAATATATCCACACCATATACATGGAAATTAAACGAGCTTCTACTTGCTAACCCAGAGCTGTCGGAACAAATTAAAAAAGATCTTCTCCTTTACTTTGAGTGCAACAGATCTGGGGACTCGGGCATAGGCTGGGTATGGATGGCCCATAAGGCCTTTAATAGGGGGTCATGCATTAAGCTGGCTTCTGCTTTTAAAAAACAATGTAAAATCAGAGAACAGGAAATTACTACTAAGCTGCAGGACCTGGAGATTAGGAACCAGTCATGCCCCTCCTCTAGACTCCGCCAGAGGATAGATCAGTGCAGACGAGAGCTAGATGCGGTGCTCTCCCACAATTGAGGTGGCCTAATCGCCGAAAGGCTCAAACCTCTAACTGGATGAGAAGGTCAGGAACTGGACAAAGACACCTGTACCCGGAAGTGAAAAAAAGTCTGTCTCAAAACAAAGCAGAAAGGGTGATTCCTGAAGAACCCTGGCAAAGAGGCAGCCCCGCAAGCAAGGGGACGTGTTTTTTTTTTTGCAGAGAACCAGGACACATAGCGGCTTACTGTCCAATTAAAGAGGAACCCATGCAATGCAACATGGGTGAAAGTCCATATCACTGTAACCTAATTAACCTGGTGGGGGTGACAGAAATGGCTCATCAGTATGCCAAGCCCATAAAGGTTAACGGTAAAGAAACGATAGCCCTAATAGGAAGTGCTGTGACTCTTTTCTCAGGAAAACGCATAAGACACAGTGAAATAAAAACCTCAAGACGAGCGGGCATAAAATGCGTACATGGTACCGTCAATCTCTACCCTACTAGCACTGCAACACTGGAGATACAGGGGAGGAAGATGGTAATCACTGCACCCATCGTAGCTACCCTGCCTTATCCGGTAGTACTAGGCAGAGACGTTCCCCACTTCAAATATCTTCTTCCTACTGACGATGGGAAAGCAGAAAAGAACCTGTGGAGAGTGTCCAAACTGCTAACAATTCTGTATGTCCACATCTATCATGCTTAGAGGATGACTTATTCTCTAGACCCGGGAGAGGCCGAAAAACAAAGCGGGAGCGGCGAAGAGCAAAAAGGATGGGCACGGAAATAAGAAAGAAAGCTTTTGAAGAAGCTTTAGCCGCCAGCCGAGATAAGGAAAGGTGAGGGGCACACAGAACGGGTCCTACAGCTCATAATTATGAAAGAGAGGAGGAAACAGAAGAACCTGGAGAGGAAGAGCTTTGGCCCAACAAATTAGATGCAACACAGAGATAAAAGGAATGCAAGTGGGTCATCATCACTTGAAATGCTCGCTATTTGCGGATGACCTTCTCTGCACCCTAACGGAGCCGGCGAGGTCAATCCCCGCCCTGCTGTCCCCCCTAGGCGAATTCGGTGCCTTGTCGGGTCTGCAAATCAATGTTGAAAAGACTGAGGCCCTGGGAATAGACATACCTCACACGGTCCTGGGGGCACTGAAAGCGGAGTTTAAATTTCAATGGCCCAAAAATTCTATTAAATACTTGGGAGTTAGAATCGCCAAGAAGCTGTCGGACATGTACAAAGCCAACTTCCCGCCCTTAATTAAACAATTAACTGAAGAAATGCGAAACTGGTCGAAATATAAAATCTCGTGGACAGGGCGGATTAACTCAGTAATGACAGTTCTGCCAAGAATATTGTACTTATTCAGAACTCTCCCAATACCGCTGGATATGAAGGAGATAGATAAACTCCAAGCTTCTATTTTTAATTTTATATGGTGATGGAGGTCGTCGCGAATAGCGAAAAAGACTATGTTCCGCCAGTGGTCTCAGGACTCTCGTGCCCGAACCTGAGACTCTATTTGAGAGCGGCGAAACTCGCGTTCATCCCATTAGCCCACTCTGGTAAATTACAACCGCTGTGGACCTTTGTGGAAAACTGGCAAATTAGCCCCACTTGTTGGATACTATAGTCTGGGACAGGCCCTCGTCGGGCGTCAGGCAGCGATATTTCAATCCCATAATATCATCAACTCTAGCGGCTTAGGCTAGGTCTGGGCCGGTCGGGAGTCTGGCTCCCCTCTGTCACCATTGTTGTCTGTCAAATCCTACCCGGAATTTGGGACGGCGTTTAGCCTCACCTCTAGACAATGGTGGCTTAGCAGTCCACTGGAAAGAGCAGGAATCTGGTTTTTAGACAATGCTCTACTATGCCATACCTCCCTTATCACTAAATATAACATACCAGAGAGTGAACTCTGGAATTACAGAAAAATTAGACACTGGATATCCTCACTAGCCCAGGTACATGGGACCCCTAAACACTCCTGGTGGTCAACTATATGTGCAAAGCTGCCCTCTATCAAAGGCCTCCTTGGGTCTCTATATTCATTTCTGAACGACTCTCAGAACATACAAAAAACAAAATATATGCTTCAATGGGAGAAAGGAGTAGTGCAAAAGGTATGAAAGGAAATGACTGACCTATTTACGCAGGTGACAGGAACTAAGCTGGGGCCAGAGATGGAGATTTGTCTTCTGGGGGTTAATGGACCCAGTCTCTCAAAAGAGCAAAACAAACTATGGCAATTCATGGCTCTCGCCACCAAAAGCTGTATTGCAAAAAACTGGAAAGTGACAACACTGACCGCCAAAGAGATCATTTTAAAAACGAACTATGTTATGGTAAATGAGAGACTGTCCTATGTCCTACAGAACACGGTCCCTCTATTCCAGAATATCTGGACTCCATGGCTGACCTCAGCCTACAGCATTAAGGTGGGAACCTGACTGGGACAGAGGGGACCGAGGCTCTTGCTCGGGGACGGCGGTCGGAAGGAGCCCGGATGACCACTTATACCTATTGAATCACTGCCATTGTGGTTATGGAAGGTTATGGAAGAGTACACCAGGTAATTACTACCCTTTTCCATTCCCCTTTTTTCTTTTTTTTCTTTCTTTTCCCTACCCCTTAAAGTTGACATAGTTGATGTTTATATTTTCCAGTTTATATGTTCTTATCTCCTGAGCAGACAATAACAAAAAATAAAATAAACGCCATGTTTGAAGACACAGAGGGATAGACAGGGCACGATACAATAATGTAACAATATTTCAGTCAGAATACTAAGAAAAATGCAGACAGTATCTTGGTTAAGATGTTGCGGAATTGTGTTACTGCATAATCTAATTGCCCTGTTGTTCTCTTCTAAATCCTTTTACTGTACACAATGTGATATTGTTAACGTGTCTTCAACAATAAAAAAGAATGAACAAAAAAAAACTTATCTGACTCTGATGCTGCCTCTAATTATCACCCTATCCCTCTACTTACCATTTCTTCCAAACTACTCAAACAACTTGTCTACAATCGCCTTATCTAAATAATTTCCTCTAACGTCCTTCTTGACATCTGGCTTCCGGCCCCAACACTTCACTAAGACAGCTCTCACAAAACTCACTAATGACTTGCTCACTGCCAAATGAAAAGGTCACGTTTTTATTCTTCTTCTGGATCTCTTTGCTGCCTTTGACACAACCACTTCTACTCCAAAACCTCAACTCCCTTGGCATTCGAGACACTGTTGTCTGGTGGTTCACATCATACATACAGTGAGGGGAAAAAGTATTTGATCTCCTGCTGATTTTGAACGTTTGTCCACTGACAAAGAAATGATCAGTCTATAATTTTAATGGTAGGTGTATTTTAACAGTGAGAGACAGAATAACAAAAAACAAAAAACTAAGAAAAACGCATGTTAAAAAAGTTATAAAATGATTTGTAGGTCAATGAGTGAAATACGTTTTTGATCCTTCGACTTAGTACTTGGTGGCAAAACCCTTGTTGGCAATCACAGAGGTCTTGTAGTTGGCCACCAGGTTTGCACACATCTCAGGAGGGATTTTGTCGTACTCCTCTTAGCAGATCCTCTCCAAGTCATTAAGGTTTCGAGGCTGATCTTTGGCAACTCAAACCTTCAGCTCCCTCCACTGATTTACTATGGGATAAAGGTCTGGAGACTCACTAGGCCTCTCCAGGACCTTAATGTGCTTCTTCTTGAGCCACTCCTTTGTTTCCTTGGCTGTGTGTTTTGGGTCATTGTCATGCTGGAATACCCATCCACGACCCATTTTCAATGCCCTGCCTGAGGGAAGGGGGTTCTCAAGATTTAACGGTACATGGCTCTGTCGATCGTCCCTTTGATGCAGTGCAGTTGTCCTGCACCTCAAAGCATAAAGTTTTCACCTCCAATACCTTTAGATTGTAAGTTTGCGAGTTTTTAATCTTGTATGGTGCTCTGGAGAAATCACATTGGACACTGGATTCTAAGCTCAAAGACAGGGCTCTCCAACCTTTGCAGTGTGTTAATACTGCTATTGTTTTTTCCTTGAACTTACCCATGTATAGTGCTACGGAATATGTTGGCGCGCTACAAATAAACAATAATAATAATAATAATAATAGTTATGCTCAAAAGAAAACACATTTCAGAAAACAAATGTGCAATGGTGTAGAAGACAAGTGTTAACTCTAAAATTCAACTGCTAGCAAACTCAATAGATTTAGCAAACTTTAGGGTAAGTTTAATAATGTTTATTTTGGTGTTTTTCATGCAAAAAAAATAAGTCATACACTACTGGTTCTTCTCTATCAGATACATTCATAATACATGAAACTTAAAGATGTCTTTTAATCAGTACACAGACCCATGGATAAGGAAAATAAGTTACCTCACATTGAGAACATTTATATTGTATTGTATTTCGTCTGGTAATGTCCCTCAAATTAAATTAAAGGACTGATAACTCAATTTGTTTGGAATGTAAATAATAAAAATGTACTTAAAGCAACATTGTTATTGGGTAGCTTGATTTCAAAGTATTTGCATGGTAGAAGACTTCAAATTTAAGAAGTCATTGTTTCCCAAAGAATATTCGGTGGAACACTGGGGTTCATTAGGCATAACAATGGGGTAATAAATGGCCCCCAATTTTTTTTTTAAAGGTTCCTTTTTTCAGCAATGTGGAATGAATAGTATGTAATTACACACAGTACCTTGCAAAAGTATTCATCCCCCTCAACTTTTTACCTACTTTGTTACATTACAGCCTTAAGTTCAATGTTTTGTTAATCTGAATTTTATGTGATGGATCAGAACACAATAGTCTAAGTTGGTGAAGTGAAATCAGAAAAATATATACATAAAACTATTTTTTTAGAAATAGAAAACAGAAAATTGGCAGGTGCATATGTATTCACCACCTTTGTTATGAAGCCCATATAAAGCTCTGGTGCAACCAATTACCTTCAGAAGTCACATAATCAGTGAAATGATGTCCACCTGTGTGCAATCTAAGGGTCACATGATCTGTCATTACATATACACACCATTTTTGAAAGGCCCCAGAGGCTGTAACACCTAAGCAAGAGACGCCACTAACCAAACACTGCCATGAAGACCAAGGAACTCTCCAAACAAGTAAGGGACAATGTTGCTGAGAAGTACGAGTCAGGGTTAGGTTATAAAAAAATATCCAAATCTTTGATGATCCCCAGGAGCACCATCAAATCTATCATAACCAAAATGAAAAAGCATGACACAACAGCAAATCTGCCAAGAGACGGCCGCCCACCAAAACTCACGGACCGGGCAAGGAGGGCATTAATCAGAGATCAGCACAGAGACGTAAGGTAACCCTGGAGGAGCTGCAGAGTTCCACAGCAGAGACTGGAGTAACTGTACATAGGACGACAATAAGCCATACACTCCATAGAGTTGGGCTTTATGGCAGAGTTACCAGAAGAAAGCCATTATTTTCAGCAAAATTTTGAGTTTGCGAAAAGGCATGTGGGAGACTCCCAAAACGTATGGAGGAAGGTAATCTAGTCTGAGGACAATGACCCCAAACACACTGCTAAAGCAACATTTGAGTGGTTTAATGGGAAACATGTAAATGTGTTGGAATGGCCTAGTCAAAGACCAGACCTAAATCCAATAGAAAATCTGTGGTCAGACTTAAATATTGCTGTTCACAAGCGCAAACCATCCAACTTGAAGGAGCTGGAGCAGTTTTGCAAGGAGGAATGGGCAAAAATCCCAGTGGTAAGATGTCGCACGCTCATAGAGACTTATCCAAAGCGACTTGGAGCTTTTATTGCCGCAAAAGGTGGCTCTACAAAGTATTGACTTTAGTGGGGTGAATAGTTATGCACATTGACTTTTTCTGTTATTTTGTCCTATTTGTTGTTTGCTTCACAATAATAAAAAAAAAAACATCTTCAAAGTTATGGGCATGTTCTGTAAATTAAATTATGCAAATCCTCAAACAATCCATGTTAATTCCAGGTTGTGAGGCAACAAAACACCAAAAATGCCAAGGGGGGTGAATACTTTTGCAAGGCACTGTACTTTTGAATCTGTTCGGCAAAGCAGTGCAATGTTTTCTGTCATGTGCTCTGTAATCATTGTGTAGATGAGTAGGCAAGGGTCTATTTCAACAAGTGAAGAAGCAAATGTGGGAGCTTGTGAATCATTTCTAGTGTAAGTGTAGTTAGTGCGTAGGAGATTAAATAAAAGTTCAAAGAAAAGGGCTAGTATAAGTAAAAATAGAAAACAAAAATAAATATATTTTTTTGTTTTATTTGGGTTAAGGTGTAGAAAAGCAATCTTTATTCAAATAAATTGATTTGTTTTCTCACTTTATTTTTGTAACTGGTAATCATGGAGTCAGTCTAATGGCAACGTCACGGAGTGTACATCCTGCTATATGTATGCACTGCTAGAACAGATGATCCAGGGTCCATACCTCTGTGACAGGTGTGAGCATGTTGCCTCTCTGGAAGCTCAAATTGGAGAACTGGAGAGGAGAATTACAGTACTTAGTGATATTGCTCCACTGGAAAGAGAGCTGGTGCTCACTGAGGACAGTTTAGCTGGGCCTATCATGGAGGGTGGAGATGGTGCTAGTGAGGATGTCCAGGGAGTTAGCTGGGTTACAGTTAGAAGGGGAAGCAGGGGGAACGGGATGAGGCAGGTTAGTTCTGATTTGGCAAACAGATTTGCCAGATTGAGTGAAACTGTTGGGGATGTCCATTCAGGAAAGGCAATGCCAGATAGAGCAGTTATACCCTTGAATACACTCTTTATTCAAAAATACATCTAACCCCTTTTTAAAGTTATCTATTGAATTCCCTCTAACAGCTGGGACAACAGTTCTATTGGAGGAGTGGGAGGACAGCATAGGCAGAGCAAGAGAAATGTTTTGAGGGTAGAGGACTCTATTATTAGGTAGGTAGACAGCGTGATTTGTCACCCAGATCCCAGCAATCAAACAGTTTGCTGTCTCCCGGGTGCTCGGGTTCGGCATGTTGTGGATCTGGTGAATAAATTATTGGAAGGGGCTGGAAATGAACCGGCGGTCTTGGTACATATTGGTAACAATGATAAAGTAAGTGGAAGATGGAGTGTCCTAAATAATGATTTTAAAGAACTAGGGAATAAACTTAAAGCAAGGGCATTCCAAGGTAGTATTTTCTGAGATACTCCCAGTGCCACGTGCTAGCCCAGGGAGACAGAAGAGAGAGAGAGAGGTTAATGCGTGGCTAAAAAAGTGGTACAGTGCAGAGGGTTTGGGGTTTTTAGAGCACTGGGCTGACTTCTCACTTGGGTACAATCTCTATAGCAGGGATGGATTGCACCTTAATGATGAGGGAGTTTTTGTGCTAGGGGATAGGATGGTAGAACAGCCGGGGGAGTTTTTAAAATAGTAGGTGGGGGAAGGGACTATATAGAAGTATTGGGGTAGAAAGTGTAGAGGGGAAATGGATGAATTATTTACCCATGGGGAGGTGAAGGGAAGGGTTACAATAGACAGTAGGGAGGTATTCCTAGGTGACTCAAATACAGTGGCAAGCACTTCACAATGGCAGAGCCATAGCAACATAAAGTGTATGCTTGCTAATGCAAGAAGTTTGCCTGGGAAAATGGGCGAGCTAGAATTATTAGCAGTACCAGAAAAATGGGGCTTAATAGGCATTACTGAAACATGGAGGGATGAATTTCTTGACTGGACAGTTAATTTGGATGGTTATAACTTATTTAGGAAAGATAGGGGTAATGGTAGAAGAGGAGGAGGGATAAGCCTGGTTTTAAACTTGTAGTCAGAGAAGACATTTATAGTGGAACTAGCGGCAACATTGAATGTTTGTGGGTTGAGTTAAATAGTGGAGGAGCTAATTATAAACGCATATTGGTGGGAGTATGCTATAAACCCCCAAATATAATTTAAAGTGAGGAACTGCAATTATTGTTATAGATTGGAAATTCAATGAAGCATGGTCAATCTCTAATGATGGGAGACTTTAATTACCCTAAAATAAACTGGATAAATGAGACCAGAAGTTCAGCTAAAGGGAACAGATTATTGAGTACACTCAGGGATCATTATCTGTCCCAGGTAATATAAGAACCTACTAGAAATGGGGCCATCTTGGATTTAGGCATCACACGTAATCACATATATAGTTGTGAGCAAGCAGGTCGTTGCTAACGCTGCAGACTTACGAGAAACAAATACAAGACGACAGACTTAGAAAAAAAAACATTACGACCTCGCAAAAATACGACCTTACCGCCCGAAACCCGCGCACATGAAAACATCTGCCCAATGCTTCCTGCATATATTACTTCAAAATAGGTATATTCATTTATTATTTTATTAATTATTTCATTAGCATACAAAAAAAAAAAACAATGCTCATAGCACACAAACAACCAACATCCTCGCAATGAGCGCCGAAGCTTCTCGGAACACCAACAAAATTAATCTCTGAACCAAACACTATTACCTGCCTTACAATCTTATTGCGGTCATTTTTTGACGGGCAAGTTGCTAGTATTGATATAATATCAAATGTTAAAATAGGGGAACCCTTGGGGAACAGTAATCACAACACAATCTCATTTGAGATTGAATACAAAAAACAGAGTTGTAAGGGGCCAACAAAATCTCTAAATTGTAAAGCACTAACTGTAATGGGCTAAGCGCAGCAATACAACATATAGACTGGGACAAAGAACTTACAGGGAAAATACTGAAAATAAACGGAAAACATTCAGATCCTTGCTAATATACATTCATATGGGCATGTACCATGTGGAAATAAAAGTAATAGGTGTAAAACACATGAAATATCATGACAAGGAAAAAGAAACATGCATTTAAATTTTACAAAATGGAGGGAACAGAGGCAGCTTTATGTGACTATAAGGAAATCAACAAGGCTTGCAAAAGGGCTATTACACTGGCTAAAATAGAAAATAAGAAGTCAGTTGCAAAGGAAAGGAAGACTAACCCCAAAATATTTTTTAAATATATTAATGGGAAGAAGGCGAGGAAGGAAGTTATAGGAACATTACAATGTGACACAGGCCGTCTGATAAGTAGTGACCAGGAAAAGGCAGATGAGCTAAATAGTTTATTTTCTTCAGTATATACAAGGGAGGTACCAGTGGTTGGGACACTGCAACAAAATGGGACTACACTACCATTACCAAATAATTGGTTAACGCAGGAAGAAATCCAAAAGAGATTGGAGAAAATAAATGTTAATAAAGCCCCAGGTCCTGATAGAATACATCCAAGGGTACTGAGGGAACTGGGTTCTGTAATAGCTGAACCATTATATGTAATTTTTCAAGACTCACTCACCACAGGGTCGCTACCAGATGACTGGAGAAAAGCAGAGGTGATACCTATATTTAAGAAGGGAGCAAGAGCAAATCCGGGGAATTATAGACCAGCGAGCCTCACATTTGTAGTTGGGAAGCTTTTAGAAGGGTTAATAAGGGACAGTATACAAGAATATATTTATTTGAACAAGATCATAGGTAGCAGTCAACACGGATTTATGAAGGATAGGTCATGTCAGACCAATCTAATTCATTTCTATGAGGAGATTAGTAGGAACTTGGATCAGGGCAACTCAGTGGATGTAGTTTTTTTGGATTTTGCAAAGGATTTTGATATAGTGCCACAAGGGAGACTTTCGAGCAAACTAAGGGATACAGGAATTGCAGTAAATATCTGCTCATGGATCGAGAGCTGGCTAAAAGACAGGAAGCAAAGGGTTGTTGTAAATGGAACATACTCTGATTGGACTAATGTGGGAAGTGGGGTTCCTCAATGTTCAGTATTAGGTCCTATCCTTTTTAACATATTTATTAATGACGTAGAAGTAGGACTCCAAAGTAGTGTCTCCATTTTTGCTGATGACACTAAGTTGTGCAAGGTAATTAAATCAGGTAATGATGCACTTTCCCTACAATAGGGATTTGCATAAATTAGAGAAATGTGCGGCTAAAAGGCAGATTAAATTTAATACAAATAAATGTAAGGTTATGCAATTGGAAAGGAAAAATAGCCATGCAATTTATAATCTTAATGGAGCAAATCTAGGGGTATCTGATATTGAAAGGGATTTGGGAGTACTTGTGGACAACCACCTAGGTAGCAGTCCTCCATGCCAAGCAGCAGCTGCAAAGGCAAGTAAAATATTAGCATGTATTAAGAAGCGTACAGAAGTAAGGGAAGCAAATATAATTCTGTCACTGTACAAATCCCTAGTATTTGGAATATGGAGTACAATTTTAGGCACCACTTCATAAAAAGGACATTTTAGAGCTGGAAAAAGTACTGAGAAGGGCAACACAACTAATAAGGTGAATGGAGTGGCTAAGTTACGAAGAAAGACTAACCAAATTAAACTTATTTTCCCTAGAAAAAAGGCATTTACGAGGGGATATGAATACCTTATTTAAATACACCCAGGGTCAATATAAGGCTTTGTCAAGTGAACTTTTTGTACTAAGAGATTTTCAACTGACAAGAGGACATCCTTTGAGATTAGATGAAGAAAGATTTCACCTTACAGAAAGAAAAGGGTTCTTCACAGTTAGGGTGTTTAAACTGTGAAATTCTCTACCAAAGGAGGTGGTAACAGCAAATTTAATAGATAACTTTAAAAAGGGGTTGGATGTATTTTTGAATAAAGAGGGCATTCAAGGCTATCCTAGATAACTAGCGAAGGAATATTGATCCAGGGAGAAATTTGATCGCCAGTCTCTGGGGTCAGGAAGGAATTTTGCTTTTTTTTCCCCTTATGAGACAATTGGCAATGCTTCAATGTTATTTTTTTTCTGTTTGCCTTCCTCTGGATCAATTAACAATTATTATCAAACTAGCGACTTGCCCGTCAAAAAATGACGGCAATGTTATGTATATGTTTGTCAAGTTGTTTAGTTATTAACATATATTTTTGACACTTGTAAGTATTTTAATATGAACGTGTATTTTAGTAAAATGTTGATGTAATGGTTTTTTAAAATGTAATTAGTATCTGAAGAATTGTTAACTTGAATATACATTGAATGAATAGGAAAGCCAAAAGTAAAAACCCTTTTTTAAACGTTGCAAATTTTAAGATGAAGTTTAAAATATATGTAAGCAATAACCATCAAAGTATATATTTTTAAACTTGAACTTTATTTTTTATGTAAGTTTAGAAGTTGACAAAACATTGGTATAATTTTGAACATTATAAACAGGAACATAGTGAATACATTTTGTAAAGTAATTTTTTATTAAAAGTATTAACATTTGAATGTAAAAACAATTGACATTTAAATTAATCAGTATTAAAATTCAATTTCTATCACAATAATTGTTAACTTGAATATACATTGAATGTAGAGGAAGGCATACAGTCAAACTCTTCTTAAAACGTACGTAATTAAACTAATTTATTACTGAGCACATAAATTGGTGATAAACATTAATGTAGGTAGTAATCTTAAGATAACAGACAATATTTACATTGTGACTTAAAAGGTGCTTGACCTCTTAACATCCACTTTGTAATATGTTGAATGAAATAACTTGAAAATATATTTTTTAAACTTGTAACATTAGAAACATTAACATAGTGACTTCACATTTTAACATAATTTTTACTAACAATGCAAGTCAAGTATTTTGTGAGGCGAATCATTCATAAACATGACTTCCATTAATTATGACTGAATTAAACAACCAATTGTTATGTATTTTGCAATGCTTTTAAAAAATCTTGGCATCTTTAATTAGTATCCTTCAAAGTTATAGTACTTCATAGTAGACAATGTTTTTAGTAAAAATACGTCCATCTTCTAATAAATCACCTTGACTTTCATTGTTTTCAATGTAAACTTTAATAGCCTGTGGATTTTTGCACCTTGACAACGCAACGTACAATTGACCATGTGCAAAAACTGGTTCTTCCAAGAAAATACCCACAGATTTGAAAGTTTGACCTTGTGATTTATTAATGGTCATGGCAAATGCCATAATAATGGGAAATTGTCTTCTTTGAAGTATAAAAGGGAGACTACTTTCACTTGGTGCTAAATCTATTCTTGGTATGAAAACTCTCTCTCCTCTATGGGTCCCAGTTAAAATTTCAGCATCTATAAAATGGTCCTTTAATTGTTGAACAATTAATCTTGTGCCATTGCATAGGCCTTTTTTGGGATTCATATTTCGCAGTAACATGATAATTGCACCTTTCTTTAGCTGCAAAATATGTGGTGGCATTCCAGAAGGAGTTAAAGAGTTTATGAATTCAGTCGAAAAGTTAGCCTGACTTTCATTGTCATCAGCAAGTACAGAATCAGCACTGTGATAATTTCTTTGTGGTGCATAAATTTTTTTTAAGATTTTATTATTGAGGATTAATGCATCTTTATTTTTACACGTCAGTATGACTTGGTTGGCAAGCTCGGAATATTCTTCGTTATTTATGCTCCCTTCAAATATAGCCGATATAATATCTTGTTGACAAATCATATGAGGTGGGATCTCTACAGTGTCGTCAGGTAAATGTAGTATTTTTTCTGTTCTGCCTTCTCCAATTTTAATAAGCCAATCATTGAAATCAGTTTGGCCTTCTGATCTCATATTTTGTTGCAGTTGAAGATGGGTAAAATGTTTCCATACTGTACTTGACTTTATACATGTTTCGATAATGTCAGTTCGATTGCCATGTACAACAACAGGTAATGTTTGTCTAAAATCGCCACCCAACAACATTACCTTTCCACCAAATGGAAAAATATTATCCATGACTTCACGAAGCAAACGGTCAATACATTGGAGGGCATAGCATGACATCATTGTGGCCTCATCTATTATAATTAATTTACATTTCTTCAATTTCTTTGCTTGTAAGGATGTCATGCGAATATCTGACACAGAATTTTCTAAAATAGGCACTGGCAGTTTAAATCCACTATGAACAGTTCTTCCACCTTCTAATAAAAGTGCAGCAATTCCAGTAGTGGCAAACGCCATTGCTATTTTTCCTTGTGCTCGTACTGAACTCATTAATAAATTGTACAAATATGTTTTTCCTGATCCGCCAGGTCCATCAAGATAGAAATAACGCTCTGTCACCATGTCATCATCTATAGCATTTTTAATGGCATGAAATGCTTGCAATTGTAGTGTATTTAAAGTTGCAAGTCTTTCTTCTGTTCTTTCTGCTTGTAGTTGAATGTCATAGTCTTCAAAGTTAATGTCATCTATAAGACCTGGATCAGGCAAATTAAAACTTGCACAACTTAATCCATGAGTTAAAAAGACTTCTTGGATTTCCATTAACGCTTTTAAGTGTGCAATGGGTTCATTGTATCGTCGCATAAAGTCTTCAGCCATATTACTTTTAAAAGTCTCCCACAAAGCTAATGCATTTGGAGCATTTGAGAAGATACAAATAAAAGCAAATTGTTCTCTCATCTGTCGCGGCATTTGACATTGTGCAGCTTCTTCTAAGCATCTTTCCCACTCTGTATCATCAGCGAGTAAGTTTCTATGTGTTGCAGCTAAATGGAAGGATTCATATACAATGTCATTAACAGTTCTTAAGTGTTCAAAACTTTGTGCTCCAGGAACATTTAAAAGTAATATCCGTAAGCAAAAACGTTCAACATCTCTTGGACTGACTGTGTAAATTCTTGGAATAATTTTATTGCCTCTGGTTTTTCTTGGTCTCCATAATCCATTCACAAAAACATAGTGATATGGAATTTCAATATATAAGTATTGTGTTGCTTCAGCATCAGTGGAATTTAATGCAAACCATGCAGTTAGTGTAGTGTGACGATCTTCACTTTGGGCCAATGCATTCATTTCATTTCCAGCATGGAAATAGACTAAATGTCGTTGTGGCAAATGTACTGCTAACCTATATACTGCATGCGATCTATCATGCATTTCAAATTTTAAAAGCCGCCACATAGCTTCTGGCGCACTGACATAGCGAGCATCTACATGAGATGCAAGTTCATCATGTACTAACTCACTACTTTCAGGGTTGTCTGCACTTTTGACGACTACAGTAGCTGCATCGTAACCTTTGTAAATATATTTATAGACATATTTAATTGATTTGATGGAAGTGCAGGCTTCTACGTTGATGTGGGCGTTGTACTTCATGAGTAAATGTGGATTGTAGGGTACTACATATCTATTGTCCACTTTTTTCCCACGAATAATGGCACTATCTCCTTCTCTTCTTTTATAAAGTGGATATCCATCACAATTGGCATAGGTTTTGTCTCTATAATCTTTGGGAAATTCTTTGGAACATTTATTATTTTCCATACATGGTGATTGTGGATTAAGGTCACCACAGGGTCCATGAATCATGCGATGAGTAACAATCTCATATAGTCTACCATATAGTTCTGGATCTGGTAGTTCAGCAACAATGACTGCATCCACTTTGTCTGAAGTATCTAATTTATCTTTTTCTTGAAGTATTATTAGAAGATGTGCATGTGGAAGGCCTCTTTTTTGAAATTCAATGGTATATACATAAGCAAGACATTTGCCAAATAACTGATTTATAGTGAAGTCACGTATTAATTCATTTAATTTAATCTTAAAAACTCTGGCTACTAAATCTGGTCGATCTGAAGCAGTTTGTCCAAGAAGTAGATTTAGTGTAATTTCTGGCCATTGTGGATTACATGTAAATGTCACAAATAAATCGGGTTTGCCAAATTTTGTCACAATAGCCATAGCATCATTGTATCTTTCTCTCATATTCCGAGGAGATCCTTGAAAGGAAGATGGTAAAATGATGGCTTTGCCAGCTGTCATGTCTCTGCTTGTAGCCACGTCAGCAACATAGTCCATGAGTCCAGAATATTGTTCTACACGGAGTTTATCTTGTTGATATTTGATAAAGTTTAAATTATTTGCCTCAACTTGCAAATATGAATCAATAATCCATTGTTGTGTTAGTTTCCCACCACATAAAATTGGATTAAATACATTGCGAATGGCAATTTGAGCTACTTTAAATTCAAGCATAGAAACATTATTTCGGATTCTGCCTTTAGCATTTGGGTAACTGGGAAGAGTTAATTTTGGTTGCCAACCTGCTTCTCCGTGTGGGAAAAAGATGGGATATGTCATTGGATCTAAATTTGGACTTAAGATACTCATATTAATAAACGGTTGGTCCTCATTTCTAGGATATATTCGTATGTCTCTTTGAAATGGTGGTTCTCCTTCATCATTGTGAAACACCATTGCAACCTCATTTGTTGTTGGCAAGTTATAACGACGTTTATCAGTATGTCTGTCTCTTTTAAGCACCATATTAACCTTCGGCATTGGTAATTGATGTGTTTGTGAATGAAGTAGTTGTTCATTTTCTACTTCTGCCAATTTTTTATAAGCTTTACTGTAGGGATTGTTGTCCATAATATTATTTAGCTCTATGAAAACAGTGGGTAAGCATTTTTTATTTTCTTCCATCTGCATACGTTGGTCAACAGCTTCCATTGTATCTAGGACATATAGTTGAGCGAATTTTCTTTTATTTCCTTCCTCTGGATGTAAATGGGAAGTGCGATGATAAATTTGTCCTTGGACTTTAAAACAGTAAGGACCATGTCCTGGTACATTAGCAGCCAATGTTGCCCCCATAGATGCAAATGATATGGCACTATTGTAGGATCTTATGTTTGTCTTAAAATTTTTGTAATTTGGAAAAGTAGGTTCAGTCAGAATATTTAGTAAATAGGTTGGAAATTGTTTCCTTTGTGGAAGTTTGAACTTTCCTTTTTGACAACAACTAATAAATTGTCCATCTCGGGGTCTCTCCTGTTTAAAATAATAAGCCTCACAAAATTGACATTGAGTAGTCATGTCCCCACAACTATGAACCTCTACTGCTAAAGACTTCATTAAAGGACAATTTGCAATGCATATTGGATGTTGACTTTGATATTCATCAGATGAAAAGTCATGAAATGTTTCAACAACAGGTTCTAAATGTTTAGTTTTTTTCGTACATTTTCTTGGTATATGTTGGACTTGTTCGGTTGAAATTTCCTGTAAGTTTTTAGTAAGAGTTTGTAAATGCTTTTTTTTGGTAGTTTTTTTTTTTGGTCTGTCTTGACTGGTATGTTGTAAAATGTCATCTGATGTTTTAGGAACAGTTTGTAAATGCTTTATTATTTTTTTATTTATTTTGGTTGTATGTTTCATTTTTGCAGCGGATATTCTTTTATTTGCAAGTCTTTTGCGTTCTTTTTCTCTTCTAATTTCTTTCTCCTCCGGTGTCTGCTGGGCGGCCCATCTCTCTTGTCTTTCTCTAGTTTGACGTCTTTTCTTCTCTTCTTTGGTCTCGTTATCAGCCATATTAATCTGTAAACGGAAACAAATAAATGTAATTGTGTATATTTAAATTTGTAATTCCTGTTAAAGATGATTGTGCACAATTGTTGAAATAAAAGGCAAATCATGAATGTATCATTGATATTTAGTTAAATTTATAATTCCTGTCTTCAGTGGCTCAGAATTTTTCCAATGGAATACTGCTGTAAATAAGCATGTAACATATTTATTTAAAATAATGGTTGTATTTATTAAAAACTTTGTTTGTGGATAGATATTTACCACTGCAAAACTTCTTTGCTGAAAAAAAAAGTGATGTGGTTATTGAGCTATGTATTGCATAGTAGCAATTTAAATAAAATAAGTGAGATAGTAAATAAATTAATTTATTTTTCTGTTGAGACGGATGCAACTGAAACCAGTTTCTTTAGTGTTATTCTTTAGTAGTTATTATAGTTTACCTTGGTTGAAGTGTGATTTAAATCCGAATGTTTGTTGCTCCTCGTTTCAAAATCGTTGTCCAATGGTGTGGTCCTCTGTCGGAAGTCCTCGTCCGATGGTGTGGTCCTGTCGCGATAGCCCCTGTCCGATATTGTGGTCCTGTGGCGATATTCCTCGTCCGATGTTGTTGTCCGTTGGTGAAAGTCCTCGTCCGATGGTGTGGTCCTGTGTTGAAATTCCTCGTCTGCTGGTCTGGTCCTGTGTTGAAATTCCTCGTCTGCTGGTCTGGTCCGAGTCCTCGTCCGATGGTCCGGTCCGGTCCTGTGGAAAAAGTCCTCGTCCGATTGTCTTCACGCAGTATCTGTTGTAATGTAAAATAGAAAATGTTGTTTGAGTGAAATGTCTTTTAAATAAGTAAAAAATGTATTAATTTTGCTGTATTGTATCAGTTATGTTTATTTTTTTAAAAAAATTTTTTTTTAACTTTCTGTACAATCCCAAGACTTTTGTTATTCTTATTTAAGGTTCTTAGTAAGGCTTGTGGGTTGTGATATATTACATAAGAATATGAATTTATTTTGCTATGTGTTTATGTTAGTTTTTGTACAATCCTGTTTTGTGCACACCACTTGTCGTATACTTATTTAACCTTTATTTGGATGGTTATAGTTAGTGAAACATGAAATAATATAATTAATGTAGTTTGCTATGTGTTTGTGTTAGTTATTGACAATCCTGTTTGGTGCACATCACTTGTGCAAAACTAATTTCTTCTTGATTGTACAGGTTATAATTTGTTAAACATTAAAGAAGAATGTTAATATAGTTTGCTATGAGTTTGTGTGCTTTTTTATACAATGCTATTAGGTGCACAACACTTTTGTTATTCTTATTTTTGGTTATTTGTAAGGCTTATAGGTTGTTAAACATTTAGGCCCTCATTCAATTGCAATTCGGCCAATTGAATAGGGGTCTAAATAAGCACATAATATATTTTTTTTAAAGAAGTTTTTAGTAAGTAAGTATCTATCCAAAAGGAAGGTTTTCATTAACTAAAAACTTCTTTAAAAAAAATATAGTATGTGCTTATTTAGACCCCTATTCAATTGACCAAATCGCAATTGAATGAGGGCCTTAGTCCCTCATTCAATTGCGATTTTGCCAATTGAATACGGCTGCAAATAAGCACATAATATATATTTTTTAAAGAAGTTTTTAGGTAGTGAAAACCGTGCTTTTGGATAGATGCTTAGGGCCTCATTCTATTATCGGCCGTAAATCGGCCGTAAGGCTGCGATTCCTTGCGGGGGTTCAGTTTACTCGCGATTCTATTATACGGCCCCGCAAGGATCTCCTTTTACGGCCGGCCGCATATCTTGGAACCGGCCGTAATCTGTGAAATATAAAAAGTCAAAAATAAATTCAAGCCTGCACTGTACAGCTCTGTAAATGCTAGGGATCATATTGGGGGACATGAGGATTAAAAGTAACCCCCTCTCAAGCTTGCACATCTGCCCAAACCCGAGTTCAAATTAACTGTTTATTTGCCGGCTGCGGCGTGGGTGTGTCTGAAGTGCTCCAAGCACTCTGGACTTTTTACATGTATATTTTACGGATATTAAAAATGAAATATTTTACGGGTTTGAGTACAGGATAATTATGTGCTATTTTTTCTAACACCTAAAATCCCTTTATAGTCTTCTCAAAGTGCAGGATGGCTTTATTTGAGCTATTTTATGTGCTTAATTGGTGCTAGCGAGACCTTTTTCCTGCAAGTAACTGCGGCTCGTTTTTAGCCTTGCAGAGAGGTTTCCCGGAGCAATTGAATTGCAAATCTCTTGCGGCCGTTTTAGATCAAAGGCTTTCCTCCGGCGCGATCGGCCGCAAGAGATAGCAAGGCACCGGCCGCAAGCCTGCCGGAGCCTACGGCCGTAAGGGAATAGAATAGCAGAATAGCTTGCGGCCGGTCCTTGCGGCCCCGCAGCGGCTGCGGCCGATAATAGAATGAGGCCCTTAATAACTAAAAACTTCTTTAAAAAATATATGTGATGTGCTTATTTAGACCCCTATTCAATTGGCAAAATTGCAATTGAATGAGGGCCTTAATAAGAAATTCTGTTTTGTGTGTAGCAGTTTGTGTGTCATTGAATTGCGATTTGGCTAATTGAATTGTGCTGTAAATGAGCACATAGCATATTAGCATATTAGTTAAAATAATTTTGTAGTCATTGAAAAACTGTATTTTTGATATTTTTTTATTAACTAAAACCTTAGTTTTAAGCTATTGTTATGTTGTTATTTAGAGCCCTATTCAATTGGGCAAATTGCAATTGAATGAGGGCCTTTGTGTGTACCATATGTTGCATAGTTTGGCCCTCATGCAATTGCATTTTTTACAATATAATAGTACTGTAAGGCCGTAATTGAATTGCAATGTAGAAATTTGAATAGGGTTCTAAATAAGCACATCACATATATTTGTTAAAATAGCCATATTTAATTTTCCAAAATAGCAATTGAATAAGGGCCTTTGGTTACTGCATTTGTTATATTGTGAGCTACTTATTCAATTGTGTTTTGGCCAATGGAATAGAGCTCAATATCATCACAGAGCATATGTTTGTACGGAATTTTGTATTTAGTGAACTTGTATCCAAAAGGAACGTGTTCACAAAAGAAAAATTTCCTAAAAAATATGCTCTGTGCTTATATAGAGCCCTATTGAAATGGGCAAATCACATTTGAGTGAGGCCCTTGGGCATTAAAGACATATAGGTCCTCATTGAATTGCAATTTTGCGAATTGAACAGGGCTCTATATAATTACATAACATATTTATTGAGCAAAGTTTTTAGTTATTGAAAACCTTGATTGTGGTTAGAAGTTCATTAACTAAAAAGTTCTGTTTCCAAAATATGTTATGTGCTTATATAGAGCCCTATTGAAATGGGCAAATCACATTTCAGTGAGGCCCTTGGCCATTAAAGACATATAGGTCCTCATTGAATTGCAATTTTGCCAATTGAAGAGGGCTCTATATAATCACATAACATATTTATTGAGCAAAGTTTTTAGTTATTGAAAACCTTGATTGTGGTTAGAATTTCAGTAACTAAAAAGTTCTGTATAAAAAAAATGTTATGTGCTTATATAGAGCCCTATTCAAATGAGGAAGTTGCAATTGAATAAGGCTCATGGTTATTTCTTATTTATACTTAATACTTTACCTTGATAGAAGTTTTGAATGACAGACGGTCCCCTCCTGCCAATCTTAATCCGCCGGTCTTCTTTTAGTGTCTGTTTGAAAAAGAAAGTGAAATAGTTATTTGTATATTTATAATTTCTCATCTAGCAAAGCATGTCCTTTTGAGCATGTAATGTGTTCTTGTATCTTACCTCTTCAAATTTGTTGGTGTTCTTTAAAAGGGATTGTGCTTCACAGTGCACGGTGCAAATTGTTGAGAGACGCTGTTGATGCAGAGTCTGTTTGAATATGAAACGAAATAGAAAGATTCAGCTTTATCTGATGTATTGAATTGCAGTAAATTAATTCAATTAACCTTAATTTTTGTTGGGGGCTACACACATATCTCACATACATGAAGCACATTACATAGTTTAATGTAATTATTTTGTGTACGTGTGACATATCAGTATACATGAGTCAAATTTAAATGGTTAAATTAACATTATATTTATTTTTTCCAACACACATAAATGTGTGTGTGTGAGATGTAACTATAGATGATACACATATATGTGCATGTGACATATCAGTATACATGACATATAATGTCATTAAAATGTAGTTGTTTACTGATTTTGTTGTAAGCTAATTTTGTTGCATTGGTAATACACATAAATGTGCGTGTCACATGTCACTATACATTATAGACATATATGTCGGTGTCAGATGTCACTATGAAGGGGCAATACACAGAAATGTGCGTGTCACATGTCACTATACATTATAGACATATATGTGCGTGTCACATGTCACTATACATTATACACATATACGTGCGTGTCACATGTCACTATGAAGGGGCAATACACAGAAATGTGTGTGTCAAATGTCACTATACATTATAGACATATATGTGCGTGTCAGATGTCACTATACATAAAGCTCTGTTTAATTTTGTTTGGGAGCCTATACACATAAATGTGCCATACATGATGACTACATAAATCCTAGTTTATTTTTTTATTTGTTTGACCTGACCTGATAATAAAATGTAATATATTATAGCTTACCTGTCAGTTGTAATTTGCACAATGTAAAGTAGTAAATTAGTAAAGAATTGTCTTCTCAAGTAAAAGCAGCAGTTATCTCAGAAGTCACTCCGTTGATCACCTGAGGAGAAATGTATTTTTTAGTTGGAAATAGGCAGTATTTATAAACTTGTAGAAAGTTCTGGAAAGTGAGACCGTTAGAACGCAATACGCATGCGCTATTTGCGTTCCAGCTTACAATTTGCGTTCCATCCGCCATTTTAGGCGTATTACTGTTCAAAATGGTGTTTAATATGATTGTGATACGTTCCGCATAGTATGTGTTTCATTATTGCGAGTAAGTGTAGTGTAGTTACGTCTGAAGCCTCGTTTTCGTTTTGTTCGTCGGCCATTTTTTCTCTCGCTTAGCGATGGTATTAGTGTCTAAAGTGTTTATTTTGATTTAAATGTAGGTGTAACTTGTTTTTTTGAGGTGCTGGCTGGTTCCTCTTGCTGTAGGTAAGCTTTTTATGTGTTTGTTGTGTGTCTTTGTTAAGTTTTAAATGTTTGTATGTCGGCGTGTTGCGTCCGATGTTTGCGAACTCGTAATGTGTGGTAACGTGTCTCGTATGATGTTTGCGTGTGTAGCATGGTGTTTGCGTGTGTAGCCTCGTTTTCGTTTTATTCGTCGGCCATTTTTTTTGTCGCTTAACAAAGTATTTAGTGTCGAAACTCTTTTATTTTGAGTGCAATTAAGTTCTAAGTTGCATTTTTGAGGTCCTGGGTGCTTCCTGTTTGTGTAGGTAAGGTTTTTATGTATGTGCTGTGTGTATGTATTGTGTTTGTAATTTTGTAATGTTCGCGAGTTGCGTCCGAGTGTTGCGAGGCCGTAATGTGTGTGAACGTGTGTCGTATGTTGTTTGCGAGTGTCGTAATGTGTTTCAACGTGTGTCGTATGTTGTTTGCGAGTGTCGTAATGTGTTTGGACGTAAACTTTTTTTTTCAAGGGTCGCAGTTGCTGCAACTGAAGACCTCGCTTTGCGAGGTCCTCAGGTGCTGGCATGGAGCGCCTGCGGCGCTCCAAGCCAGCAACTGAGGCCCTCGCTTCGCGAGGGTCCTCAGTTGCTGGCAAGGAGCGCCTGCGGCGCTCCATGCCAGCAACTGAGGCCCTCGCTTCGCGAGGGTCCTCAGTTGCTGGCAAGGAGCGCCTTCGGCGCTCCATGCCAGCAACTGAGAACCTGGCACAGTGCCCTCGCTACGCGAGGCCCGCGACTCGCTGCGCGAGCCGCGGCCCTCGCTACGCGAGGCCCGCGACTCGCTACGCGAGCCCGCAGCGTTAGCAACAACTCGTACGCTCACAACTATATATGTGATGATAGTCCACATATTAAAAGGATCAAAAGAGATCCAAAAAGGATGAACTTTATGGATTCTTTATTCAACCTCAAATACTATGTAACTATGTAACTATGTAACATCCTAATAATTATTGATCCAATCTAATTATTCTTGTGAAATGTTGTCTGCTGACCTAAATATTGTTGTCAGGCCCCCGTGGCCAAAGTTCAGGCAAGGTAACAAAGGGATTAAGCATGAGAATAATCACACAGGCAACAGATCAGGGCTAGCAGAGCTAATGATCACATATATAGTTGTGAGCGTACGAGTTGTTGCTAACGCTGCGGGCTCGCGAAGCGAGCCGAGGCCCTCGCGAAGCGAGGGCAGTGGCCGAGGGTCTCAGTTGCTGGCATGGAGCGCCGAAGGCGCTCCATGCCAGCAACTGCGACCCTCGCAAACTTCACGTCGCAAACCAAACAGCACGACACACACATTACGACACTCGCAAACAACATACGACACACGTTCACACACATTACGGCCTCGCAACACTCGGACGCAACTCGCGAACATTACAAAATGTAAAACACAATACATACACACAGCACATACAAAAAAACCTTACCTACACCAAGAGGGAGCACCCAGGACCTCAAAAATACAACTTACACCTCGATTTTACTCGAAATAAAACAGTTTAGAGACTAAAAAAAATCTAAGCGAGAGAAAAAATGGCCGCCGAACAAAACGAAAACGAGGCTACAGCACTCTAAACTCGCAAAACACCACAAGAAACTCGCAAAACACCACAACAAACTCGCAAAACGCAACAAACGACCTACGGATATTCATACCACACAGTGCACACATTCAGCATGCTTACACAGCAGCTCCACACCACTAATGCTGCAGCAACATCAACACAGATTGCCAGCTCTTCAGCACAATGCTTCAAAATAGGTACAGTATATTCATTTAGTAATGTATTACATATTTCATTATTATACACCAAACAGCATTAGCTACCTTACAATTTCATTGCCGTCATTTTTTGACGGGCAATTCGCTAGTACAAACATAATCATGGAACAATCATTTGGCTAATTTGGTGGCACTTCTTCTGACACGACATGAGGAATATTAGAGTTTGCGACTCTCACCTTGGATAACCTCAAAAGATTATGAGGTATTTCAAAGCATTGGTATAGTAGCTGGTATATATCTCGAATGGTATGTTGGTTGGGTCTTCTTCCCCAGTGTGGAGAAAGTAGTGAAGTGGTTCTTATACGTCAACCATAGATGATCCATTACATACAGTTACTCAAATAGAGTCTTTTTATAGGAACAGGTGATTTTCTTATAACCAGCTACAATATTTATGAACAGAGGAAAGAGAAGAGATCAACATCAAACTTCATTAACATCATCTGAAAAAGCAATTCTTTCTATATGATCAGGACAATATTATCAAAACTTGTGTTCCATTTGGATGAGTTTAAATAAAAACTGACAAGCCAAAATATCCCTAAAATATAGACAGTTAGCTACTGTAGTAACTAAACTCCACTATTGCGTAATTGTCTGAAACAGATCTGACTAAATACATTAACATAGATTTATATACCATAAACTTTTTTTCTGTTTAAGTTTGATGGTGAAATCTTTATAAAGGAAATGTAACTTACCATTTTGATTTACATGAGGAAAATATACAGCCACACTAAATGCCCCTAATGTGTAAAACAGTAGCTCATAACGTAGCTCGCAAGACTTACGGCTATTAAATTGGCCTCTTAAACCAGCCCGCCAACAACTTGCAGAGTAGGAGCGAGAAAACCCTACTGGACGTGAGAATTCGACTTGCGAGACCGCAAATCCTTTGACCTGTCAAGCCCATAAAAGCTAGATTCCAATCGTGCTATTAAATTGCATCAAAATCACTGGCGTTCAACCCAGTAACTCGCAAATGGAGCCAAGAAGCCAACGAGTGCTAGAGAGGTCCCGCAAGGGGGGTAAAGTCCAATCCGTGGCACTTTAAATGCAAATATATACACACCACTGTACTTTTATTAACAGGGAAAGTGATGTTAGGTATTATAATTGATAGCAAAACATTCTCATGCTCGCAAATCGGCCAAATAAAATACTTTATTTCATGTTTAATCTCCGTGTTATATCGATCCCGACAATCAATGTGTTAATACATATAATGGAACTTGCATGTAATAGAATATCATATTTACGGCTTTACCAATATTGCATCATATCAAGAATATGGTTACAAACATAATTCGTAATTGAACCCCAAAAGTCTTTGAAATCCAACCTCCATTTTTCAGTGACATAATTCTGACGATCTCTGTTTCCATTGGCTTCATCTCAACCCGTAACTCCGAGTTTGACTAATTGATCACTTTCACAACTGCACATCCAACGAGCAAAAAATAGTAACTGCACATCCAACGAGTAAAAAATGGTTTACGGGTTTGCGTCTCAAGCCTGTGACTCGCAGGAGTGGGGACAAACACAGGGCAGGGAGAGGAGGGGGGAAGAGACACAGGGGAGGGGGGGAGACACAGGGGAATGAGAGGGGGGAGAGACATAGAGGAGGGGGGAGAGACACAGGGAAGTGAGAGGAGGAGGGGAGGAGAGACACAAAGGAGTGAGAGGAGGGGGAGAGAGACACAGGGGAGGTTGAAGAGGGGGGGAGACAC
This sequence comes from Discoglossus pictus, assembly GCA_027410445.1. NCBI lineage: Eukaryota > Metazoa > Chordata > Amphibia > Anura > Alytidae > Discoglossus > Discoglossus pictus. The sequence continues at coordinate 187,086,250 of CM050169.1, read as the reverse complement.
AAAGGAGTGAGGGGGGAGAGACACAGGGGTGGGAGAGGATGGGGGAAGAAACACAGAGGAGGGGGTGAGAGACACAGGGGGATGAGAGAGGGAGAGACACAGAGAAGGGGGGGGGAGACACGGGGGAGAAACAACAACAAGCCGCGCACGCGCAATGCGCACCGGGCCTGCACATGCGCATTGCGAACCAGCCCGTGCATGCGCGTAAGTCGCGCATGCACATTGCGCAATTGGCCACGCAGAAGCACTGCGCGGCGACAGCCAGCGCATGCGCATTGCGCGATGAAGAGGAGGGGAGACACACAGGGCAGGGAGAGGAAGGGGGAAGAGACACAGGGGAATGAGAGGGGGGAGAGACACAGAGGAGGGGGGAGAGACACATGGAAGTGAGAGGAGGAGGGGAGGAGAGACACAAAGGAGTGAGAGGAGGGGGAACGAGACACAGGGGAGTGAAACGAGGGGGGAAGAGACACAGGGGATGGGGAGACACACAGGGGTGGGCGAGGATGGGGTAGACAACCATGGGGGGGGAAGAAACACAGAGGAGGGGAGAAAGACACAGGGGGATGAGTGGGGGGAGAGACACGGAGAAGGGGGGGACACTGGGGGAGAAACACAGAGGAAGGGGCGAGAGACACAGGGGAGTGAGAGGAGGGGGGAAGAGACACAGGGGAGTGAGAGGAGGGGGAAGAGACACAGGGGAGTGAGAGGAGGGGGGGAAGAGACACAGGTGAGTGAGAGGAGGGGGGAAGAGACACAGGGGAGTGAGAGGAGGGGGGAGGAGACACAGGGGAGGGGCAAGGGACACAGGGGAGGGGGGAGACACAAGGGTAGGAGAGGAGGGGCATAGACACATAGGGGAGGGAGAGGACGGGGGTAGAGATACATGGGAATGAGAGGGGGGAGACACAGAGGAGGGGGGAAACACAGGGGAGTGAGAGGGGGGAGAGACCAAAAGGAGTGAGAGGATGGGGAAGAGGCACAGAGGAAGAGGGGGGAGACACACAGGGGATGAGAGGAGGGGGAAGAGACAAAGGGGAGGGGGAGACACACAGGGGTGGGAGAAGAGGGGGTAGAGACACAGTGGAGGGAGAGGAGGGGGGAGAGACACGAGGGAAGGAAATGGGGGGAACAGACACGAGGGAGGGTAGAGGAGACATGGGGGAAAGTGACACAGGGGGGGGAAGAAACACAGGGGAGTGAGAGAGGGGCAAGAGACACAGGGGAGGGAGAGGTGGGGAAAGAGACCAGGGGAACAGGGGGAAAAGACACAGGGGGGAGGGGGTAATAACACAGGGGGGAAATGAGACACAAGGGAGGAAGTAGACAGAGGGTGAGGCCAGTGATGAGCGCCAAAGGCACTCATCGCAAGGCCAGTAAAGTAGAGGGGGAGAGGCTCCCATTGTGTGGCAAAAAGCAATGCCAGGATTAACATTTTATTGCCGTAATTTTTGACGGGCAAGTTGCTAGTATTACTATAAAAAGAAATAGAAGTCCGGTCAATTAAACTAAATCTATTGGCCGTACAACATAAACAGATACCAAATTCAATACGTTTGCCAAAAATCGTTAAAACTAGACGAGAAGTGAATGCTGTTAAGTGATGATGCAATAACATAAACACACATAAAACAACTTTATTATGTACAGGCTAATAAGTCTAAGGGGCTTGTGTACCAGAATTAAGCTGTAGGTTCATAGCAGAGAGGTCAGACAAATCATGTTCCACTGGAGAAAGAACTGGCAACCCACTCCAGTATCTTTGCCAAGAAAACTATATGGATCAGCACAACCAGAGACATAAAGATAGATGTGCTTGGTCGTGCTGTGGTCCATAGGGTCATGGAGAGTCAGACACGACTGGACAACAACAGTAAGCCTAATACTATGTTGGCCAGACATTAAAAAAAAAAAAAAACACAGAACAAATACATTTATTTATTTATTTATTTGTGTTGAAAAAAATTTTTTAAAATAAGAGGAAAGGAAGAAAAACAAGTTGATACAATAGTAGCATGGATAGTTTACTAATGATCACATTTTGGTTTTCTAATGAGCATAATTAATTGTTGATCTTCAAGCAGTGCTACCAATGCTGTTTCATCTGTCAACGATAAAACAATTTTATAACTGATCTGTGATCTCACAATGGTTAAATTGGGTGACACTCTTAACAGTTGGTCTAAACAATTTCCATTAATGCAGTTACAATCATCTAATTGTTTGCCTCTATGGTCATTTTGAGTTAGATGGTACTTCCCTTAAATAGACATAAGATTTGGAAAGTGTTTTCCCTGGCTCTGTTATAACATACATGTCAGACATATATAGTCATGCTTTTCTATATTGTTAAAAAAAATATAATGTCATGCCAGATGAAGCACTGTCTGTCCACATCTAATACCAAAACATTTTTGGATACCTGGACTACATACATTCAAACGCTATTTCACCACATCCAATAAACTGCAAGCCGTACATTCTTAGACACAGAATACATTCTCCTAGATAAGATTAAAGGAAATTGGGATTACACTGCCTTAGTTCGTATAGATGAAACCTTTATAATATTTTATTGTTATACTCTTTATTACAGTCCCAAGGATTATCAACTATGGATTCTCCAGCGGTTCCTGGGAGTGACCTCTTATCCGTATCCTTATTCGCTTAAACTTAATCTCTACACTTTAACCCATCCCCTTCCACAATAAACCTTACCACATCTCTCCTGTGAGCTATGTTTTAATTGGATAATTCAATTTAATACCAAATAGACAATGTACACAAAACTTAAAATTCCATATACAGGTATACCCCGCTTAGAGCTGATTCACTATAGAGCTGTTTTTCCTGTCAGACCACTTTTAATGGTAAATAAACCCTGCTATAGCGCTGTTTTTTTTTGCCTGCCAGATCCCTTTTTTTGCTCTGATTTTCTATAGCACTATAATGCCCCACTATAACGCTGTTTTTGCCACCCGGACCCCTTTGAACGCTCTGATTCGCTACAAGAAAACAGAATCCAGGAGGAGCCAGAAGCTTCAACATCAATAATTTAACGTTTATATTTCTGATCATGTTCAATTTGTGTTAGTGTTATGCTTGCTGTTTGAAGTTCATCTAAAACCAAAAAAGTTAAAATTTCAACTGAAATAGTTTTTTTTTTTCATGAGTTCCCTTATCCCTATCTTCCCCATGTTAAACTGCAAAAGCTTAACACTTTGTTGCCTGGAACCTATCTACAGCGTTAAACGAGGTATAGCTGTACATACATGGTTATATTTTATTCCTATTCAACATATACATAATTCCTATGGTTATATTAATTTCTAAATCATGTATGTTTTCCATGGCAATACCTTTTTACTTGACTGTTATTGTTTACAATACAATCCTTTGCATAATAAATGTAAATCTGTGTAATCTAACACACAAAAGAATATTCCCCAAAGAAACAAAATTAAGAAGGCAAACTGGCTGTCTGATAAGGCTTTGAATGTAGCCCAGGGAAGAAGGAAAGTGAAAGATAGTGGAGATAGGAAACGATTTGTCCAACTGAATGCAGAATTCCAGAGGATAGCAAGAAGAGACAAGGAGACATTCTACAACAAGTGATGTAAAGAGAAGATAACAGAATTAAAGAGATCTCTTCAAGAAAATTGGGGATCTCAAGGGAACCTTTTCATGCCAAAGTGATAAGAAATGCCAAAGTGTTATAAAAGACAAAAATGGTAGGGACTTAACAGAAGCAGAATAAATAAAGAAGAGGTGGCAGGAATACACTGAAGATCTATACAGAAAGGATCTTAACAGCAGTGATGACCTCAATACTTTGTCCAATGAGCTGGACCCGGACATCTTGGACAGTGAATTGAGATGGGTCCTAGGATGTCTTACTGATAACAAGGAAGCAAGAGCTTAAATAATCCCCGGCTGAACTATTCAAAATCCTACAATATGAATCTGTGAAATTATTGCATGCCTTATGCCAACATATTTGGAAAGCTTAACAGTGGCTGATTAGAATGGAAAAGGTCTACATCCCAATCTCAAAAAAGGGCAGTGCCAAAGAGTGCTCCAATTATTGAACAACTGTATTCATTCCACATGCCAGAAAGGTAATGCTTAAGATCCTACAAGCTCGACTCCAACAATATATGGACCGGGAACTACCAGATGTGCAAGCTGGGTTCTGCAGACAAAGAGGCACAAGAGATCAAATTGCCAAAAATAGAGAAAGCAAGAGAGTTCCAGAAAAGCATTTACTTCTGCTTCAAAGACTATTCTAAAGCCTTTATCTGTGTGGATTACAACAAAATATGCCATGTTCTAAAATAGATGGGGACCAGATCATCTGACCCACCTCCTGAGGATTTAGTATGTTGACTAAGAAGCCATGGTCAGAACAGAAAATGGAACAACAGAATGGTCCAAGATCGGGAAAAGAATTTAACAAGGTTGTATATTGTTATCTTATTTATTCAACTTATATGCAGAGTACATCATGTATAAAGACTGACTGGATGAATCCAAAGCCCGAATAGATATTGCTGGAAGAAACAACCAGAGATACTACTCTGATGCCTGAAATGGAGGAGGAACTAAAGGATCTTTTGATGATGGTGATTTTTTTTATTATTGTTATTATCTTTTATTTGCATCACGCCAACATATTCCGTAGCGCTGTACAGGGGATAAGAACAGGGGAAATACAAGTTTAACAAATTCAAAAGTTGAAGGGCCCTGTTTTGAGCTTAGAATCCTAGCAGAAAGTGAAAGAAGAGAGTGCAAAAGCCAACCTGCTGCTCAAAGTTGAAAAGATGAATATCATGGCAAACGGCAATCTCAGTTCCTGCCAAATAGATGGGGAAGAAGTGGAGGCAGTGACAGATTTTATTTTCCTGAGATCCATTGCCTCTTCAGATGAAATAAAAAAAACTGGGAAGGAAAGTGATGGCAAGCTTGGACTAGCTAATAAAAAGTAAAGAAATTACATTGTCAACAAAAGGCCACATGGAACTATGGTATTCCCAGTAGCAATTACAGATGTGAGAGCTGGACCATAAAGAAGGCTGAGCACCATAGAATTAATGCATTTGAATTGTGGTGTTGGAGAAAACTACTTAGACTCCCTTGGACTGCAAGAAGATCCAATAAATAAATAATTCAGGAAGTCAAGCCAAACTGTTATAGCTCAAATATTTTGAAATTATTATGAGAAGACAGTATTCTCTAGAGAAGACTCTGATGCTGGGAACGATTGAAGGTACACGAAGAAGGGGATGGCAGAGGTGGAGATGGGTAGATGTGGTCATTGAAGCTATGAATATTTACTGGATCTCAGATGGGCAGTGGCTGACTGATGTACCTGGCGTACTGCCGTCCATAAAGTCAAGGAGAGTTGGATATGAATGAATGACTAAACAACAACAACAAAAATCTAACATATTTCACTTTAATAAAAATTGGTATAAAAATTATATAAGTGGTATATTGCATAATGAAAGTCCTAGTTGCCAGTTAAATGCATTATGCATTATTACCATATGTTAATGTTGCTCTACTGACATCCACTGTCGGCCTCTCCCCTTCTTTCCATCCTTAGGCGTATGTCAATGTTTGAGGTCACTTGTCAGCATGTGGTGTAGATTCTAGCGCAGGAGCCAGCATCACATGACTTCACGAAACAGTAGGAAGATACTAAGCTGCTGGTGCATTAGATTGAATATGGACATGGAGCAGATTCACACTTTATTGCCCGCTCATATCACAGCAACACTCACATGGGAGCAGGGAAAGAGGTCCCTAGAAGTGAGCAGAGGTAAATAAATTATATAGAAATAGTAGTTATTATGCTAGTAGTTCATTATGCTAGAAATCTCCATTTTATACAAATTCCAACAAATTGTTTTATCACTACAGTATCCCTTTAAGTATACATTTTAATGAATAGAGGAAGGCTATCCTCCATATCCACTTGCTATGAAAATTGTTCCTTAATGTTCTTACTACCCTATTGTGTCTATCTGTATTAATGTGTCATCACTATTATATTTATATCCATTTATAATCATCCCTTTAACTCCTCTACTGATAGAAGTAATAGCAAATAATTGCACTTGCAGTAATAGTGCAATTGCTGTCCCTCTGAGAGCAAAGGGGTTAATATTTGTGCTGAGTGTTTTAACAAAGTTTCTAAGCAGAGTCCAGGGTGGATATGTAAACACATATTTTAATGGTCTGTGCAAATACAGGATGTTGGTCGGTTTACATACTTTCTGTTCTTCGTCCTTTGTTTGCAATGAATGCAACAGTGACACCTAGTGGCAAATTATCTCAAGTATAACATATTTAGAGCCTGATTCAATTGAGCAATCGTAAGTTACTGGAGCCCATAAATTAATTTGCTATTCAATTGGCGTCTTTTTGCGGGCTCCGAACGGGTTACGGAATACGGCCTTGAAAACTTTGCGATGGTTAAACCCGGGAACTTATAGCCTCCCGAAGCCTTTGATCTTTCACTTCCGCAAGAGTTACGATCGCTAAAATTGCAAATCACTATTCAATTGCTCTAATTCCACAAGGCCGCAAATGTTATGAGTGCTAGAGAGGACCTGCAAGGGGGTTTATCCTCTGTCCGCAGCACTGTAAATGCAAATAAAAACTCAATACTGCACTGTAAATAACGGGGAAAGTGATGACAGACATTATAATTAATTGCACAACAGTCTCAAGCTCGCAAATCGGCGGTAAAAACGATTTATTTTTATGTTTCATTTCGGTGTCATATCGATCTCGGGAATCAATGAGTTAATACATATCAGGCGACACACATGAACAGTATTGGCATTCATTTTTATAATTTCGTATTTTGAGGGTTTGCAAGTCCCATCGCATATTGGACCCCCGAATCTAATTGATTGACATGTAACCTCCATGTTTTACTGCCATAATGATGGCGGTCTCATTTTCTATTTTACTGTTTGAAATGGCAGGACACGGGCTTGCTTAATTGATCATATTCCCGCCCTAAACTGCATTGAACGAGTGCATAGTTTACAGAGTCGGCTTTGGGCCTGTAACTTGCGGGCTCCTTTAATTAAATAGCAACGGAACGGGAGCCCAAAGCACACCGCAGACATACGGCCAAGATCCTGCGAGATGCGGGCTTGCAATTGAATCGGGCTCATAGTAACTAACACTTCATGTTTTTTGCCAGCAGCCCTTATATATATAGGTGCTTTATTAAATGGATAGTGTTGATCTCTGCTTTTAAAATTATTGAAAAGTAGTGTAGGATAGAGCAGCGGCTCACAACCCTTAGAGGTCTGGGCAACAACTGGTTATCTTCCAATGCTCATGGCAACTACATTTGAGATGTAGAACATTTTAAACAGCTGAATTGGGGGGAGGGGGTATATCCCCTAAGGTTTTATCCGGGAAGTAGTAGGGTTTTATTAATAAAACACAACGCTCACTAAGTCAAGGAGCAGTATTCTTTTTTAATATCACTTATTAATGGCTCCTGTTTTCTCTGTGTAATCATCCACTTTAATTATCTAGGGCATTTTTCCTTTTTTATAGTTCACTATTATTATTTTTTTATTTAAATAATTGTTATTGAAATACAAAGAAAGTACACAAAATCTAATTATACATTGCACCTTTGTTCCAGTATATTGGTATAGTAAAGTTCTCTGTGTAGCTTAAACCATTTCTTTCTTTTCCTTTTTTTTTTTTCCGTTCCTTTTCTTCTGGATTTTGTCATAAAGGCTTAATATTACATGAAATTAAAACAACAATAATAATATACGAGTAAAAAAAGGGGGGTAGGAAAGATGGGGGTATGACATTTTGTGGACGCTCTCCATAATGCAAATCGGGCGTTGAGTTTTATCTTTCTCTTTTTTTCAGTTCCAGACTAACTTTAGAGTCGATGGGCCTCATTCAATTGCGATTTGGCCAATTGAATAGGGCTCTATGGGCCTCATTCAATTGCGATTTGGCCAATATAAGCACAGAGCATATTTTCTTACAGAAGTGTTTAGTTAGTGAAGACCTTGCTTTTGGATAGAAGTTCACTAACTAACTATTCAATTGGCCAAATCACAATTGAATGAGGCCCAATATGTCCCAGCAGGATGCACATTTTTTATATTTTTCATTTAGTTCCTTTGAAATTGGATTCATTGTGTATATGTATTGTAGTTTTCTCTTAATCTCTTCAAATGTGAGAATATTTGTTTCCCAATGTTTTGCTATCACACTTCAGGAGGCTAAGAAAATCTGATTTGTTAGGACTTGTGATTCCTTCTGGAGTTTTGGAATGGGAAATCCTAGTAATGCTTCTTCAGTTTTTTGGAGGAATATCAAATCCCCACAGTTTTTCTAAGGTAGAGTATTTAGAGTATTTTATTTTTAGGGCATGCCCATAAGGCATGCCTAACTATTATTTTTATGAAGATAAAAATAAAAGTCCTGTTTAAAAATTGCAAAAAAAACCTTTGCAAGAAAAATTGCAAAAAAAGAGTGTTCAGAGCTGTTCTCTTTCCTGCTATGTATTATTCAGGGGCGGCTGGAACATAGGGGGAAATAGGCAAGCACCCCCCCCCCCCCCCACACACACACAAAATGATCAATCACTTTAATATTGTATTTCAAATTTATATAGATAATAAAATATTATATCTGTATATCAGCTTTCATGTCTTCTTTCATATGACTTTGTTAAAAATATGCATCAATCACTTTAAATTAACCCTTTATGTGCCTTCCCCCCTGGTGTCTCTCCTTAGTGCTGCTGCTATAGATCATATTACAGTGACAGCGATGTAATGCTCTCCTGCTCATCCTGGGTGACTCTACATTCACTCTGCTAGAATTGTATCAATTTCCCTGTCTGTTAGCTTGCAGGCATTAAACAATCAGTGCTGCAGGCTGTCAGGTTGCTAGGAACATCCCTTCTGACTGTTTTCAAGTCTATAGAGGCTCAATTTTATGATATGACATCAGGAAGGATTTATAAACCCATTATTTCAAACCCTCCCCACACTGTTCCCGCTCTTTTTACTGAGTGATCCTGATCCTCATCCACTTGTGCTGATCTACCCAACCTCATCAACCAAGTAAGTTTGCACAGGCAGTGATACTGAAGGGGGTTGCCAGTTCCTTCTCCAGTGGAACTGATTGGATTAGAACCCAGGTCAATAGCTGTGTAAGCACAGAGCCCTGACCCACTGCACCACCATTGACACCCCAATTATTATATATATCTATCTGTGTATGTAGTATATGTTTCTGAAGTCTGTATGGTGGAGGGCTTCTCTTGCTCTTGTTCCTCACCATACACTAAATGGTATTTCTATAGACACAGTGTAGGGAGAGGAAGGTGGGGGGGGGGGGGGGGGGGTCTTGTAATGAGCACCTCCCATCAAGTAGAGGGGAGGGAGAGGAGGAGGGGAGAGGCTCGCAATGAGTGCAAAAGGCACTCTGAGAGGCCGTGATGAGCACCATAGGTGTTCATCGCAAGGCCAGTGATTTAGAGGGGGGTGAGACTTAAAATTAGCGCAAAAGGCACTCATTGCGAGGCCCGTGATGAGCGTCAAAGGTGCTCATCACAAGGCCAGTAATTTAGAGGGGGAGAGAGGTAGAGGGGGAGAGGCTTGCAATGAGCGCAAAAGGCACTCATTGCGAGGCCCGTGATGAGCGTCAAAAGTGCTCATCGCAAGGCCAGTAAATTAGAGGGGGGAGGCTCGCAATGAGCGCAAAAGGCACTCATTGCGAGGCCTGTGATGAGCACCAAAGGTGCTCATCGCAAGGCCAGTAAAGTAGAGGGGGGGAAAGTAGAGGGGGGAAAGCCTTGCATTGTGTGGCAAACACCATTGCCAGGCTTCAAATTTTATTGCCATAATTTCTGACAGGCAAGTCGCTAGTATATACTAGCGAATTGCCCGTCAAAAAATGACGGCAATCAAATTGTAAGTGAGCTAATGCTGTTTGGTGTATAATAATAAAATAACTAATAGATTAATAAATTAATATACTTTACCTATTTTGAAGTAATATATGCAGGAAGCATTGTGTTGAAGAGCTGACAATCTGTTTTGATGTTGCTGCAGCATTAGTGGTGTGGAGCTGCTGTGTAAGCGTGATGAATGTGTGCAGTGTAATACTGTGCGTGCGCAAGACTAAACTGTTAGCGTAGTGGTGTACTTCCGCATTGTTGTAAAATGGCGGGTAATGTGTGGTATGCGTCTTTGCGGAATATCCGTAGGTGTTTTGTGGTGTTTTGCTTGATTCTTGTGGTGTTTTGCGTGTTTACAGTGCTGTAGCCTCATTTTCGTTTTGTTCGGCGGCCATTTTTTCTCTCGCCTTGGACACAGGGTGATGGGAGGGTAGCGGGCTCACTCAGTTGCCGGTGTGCTTCGCGAGGGCCGCGGGCTCGCTACGCGAGTCCGCAAGCGTGAGCAACGGGTCGAGCTGACCCGTATGCTCACAACTATATATGTGATATGTGATAATGTAAATGATGAAACCTAATTTGTAAGTTATTTTATTACAAAGCTTTATTAACTAAAGTTCAAAATGCAATTTTGCAATCTGACTCAAAAAATATTTCTGGTGACTTGATATAGAGGATGCTCCACTTGCTGCTTCCCATTAATAACAAAAATCTGAATAATGTGACGTATTTTCTTTACATTTGTACTGTCAGCTAGATTCACTAAACATGAAGCAAAGTGAAAAAAGCACGCTTTTATGAAACCAGCAAATGCCCATTGTTTCATGACTTTTAGCACACCATCTTTCCCTGAATTGATACCAGACCAAAATCAAATTAAAAAAGTGCAACTTTTATTAATATTCATTAAAAAATACCCAAAACATTTCAACAAATTAAAAAATACCTTAAAAGAAAGGACACAGGGTGATGGGAGGGTATATGCCCGGTGTGGGGTGATATTACAGGCCTATGTGCCTCAGGGTGGAGGTCCTATTACACGCCGGTGCTGTCCGGGCACTGCAGCATCATATGAGGCCGGGACGGGGGCACCGAGAGCGGCCGATCAGAAACGCAGTGACCCGGAAGAGGCTTGGAGCGCCGCCTGGTAACACTGGGCCTTGGACACAGGGTGATGGGAGCGTAGCGGGCTCACTCAGTTGCCGGTGTGCTTCGCGAGGGCCTCAGTTGCTGGCATGGAGCGCCTTCGGCGCTCCATGCCAGCAACTGAGGCCCTCGCTTTGCGAGGGCCGCGGGCTCGCTACGCGAGCCCGCAAGCGTGAGCAACGGGTCGAGCTGACCCGTATGCTCACAACTATATATGTGATATACACACACATACATATACACCCATGGCATGGTTTGGACCTATATGGTCCTGCTTTGTGTAATGTGGGTTTTTAAGGTCCTGTTGGGGTCTATATGGTCCCGCTTGGTGTAATGTGGGTTTTTAAGGTCCGGTTTGAGCATATATAGTCCCGCTTGGTATTTTAAGGTTTTAACGGTCCGGTTGGGGCCTATATAGTCCTCCTTGGTATTTTAAGGTTTTAAAGGTCCGGTTGGGGCCTATATGGTCCCACTTGGTGTAATGTGGGTTTTTAAGGTCCGGTTGGGGCCTATATAGTCCCGCTTGGTATTTTAAGTTTTGTTAGGTATGGTTTAGGTCTATATAGTCCTGCTTGGTATTTTAATGTTTTTAACGTCTGGTTGGGGCCTATATGGTCCTGCTTGGTGTAATGTGGGTTAATAAGGTCTGGTTGGGGCCTATATAGTCCGGCTTGGTATTTTAAGGTTTTTAAGGTTCGATTAGGGCATATATAGTCCAGATTGGTGTAATGTTGGTTGTTAAGGTCAGGTTGAGGCCTATATAGTCCCGCTTGGTGTAACGTGGGTTTTTAGGTATTGTTTAGGCATGTATAGACTTGCATGGTATATCGTGGGTTTTTAGTTATGATTTGGGCCTATACAGACCTGCATGATATAATGTGGGCTTTTAGTTACTGTTTGGGCCTATATAGACGTCCATGGTGTAATGTGGGATTTTAAGTCCCGGTTGGGGCCTATATGGTCCCGCTTGGAGTAATGTGGGTTAATAAGGGTCCAGTTGGGGGCCTATATAGTCCCTCTTGGTATTTTAACGTTTTTAAGGTCCGGTTGGGGCTATATAGTCCCGCTTGGTGTAATGTGGGTAAAAAAGGACTGATTGGGGCCTATATAGTTCTGCTTGGTATTTTAAGTTTTTTAAGGTTCGATTGGGGCATACGAGTATATCGTCCCGCTTGGTGTAATGTGGGTTTTTAGGTACTGTTTGGGCCTGTATAGACTTGCATGGTATATTGTGGGTTTTTAGTTATGATTTGGTCCTATACAGACCTGCATGGTATAATGTGGGTTTTTAGGTACTGTTTGGGCCTATATAGACGTCCATGGTATAATGTGGGTTTTTAGTTATGGTTTGGGCCTTTATAGACTTCATGGTATAATGTGGGTTTTTAGGTTTGGGCCTATATAGACCACGATGGTATAATGTGGGTTTTTAGGTACTGTTTGGGCCTATAGAGACCTGCATGGTATTTTAAGGTTTTTTTGGTACCCTGAAGCCCCATATAGACCAGCATGGTATAGTGATGGATATTAGGTACCTATCTAGGTGATAAAGGGGACAGTGTTGGTGGAAGGGATGATGCCTTGCTCGCTCTAATTTGTTTGCTTATTTAAAATCACAACCAAATTCAAGCACTCAGCACGGCTGCAGACTTTTTTGGACTGGTTGTTCAATGACTACACTTCAAGAGACCCTGAGAAGGAGAACCAACTGTTGGTGAGTGCCATTGTGTTGTTGAAACAGAAGACAGATTTTAATGTTATTATTCATCAGAGTCCTAAGAATCTTGAATTTATCAACGGAAAAAGGTCTATTTCAATGGGTGGAGCCAGTATAAGGTCATTGGGTGGGGCATATAAATGTCAAAATGACACCATGGGTGGAGTCCATACAAGTGCGTGGGGTCTATGAAGGGGCAGGGCAAGCTCTCGCTCTGCCACCCTTCCAACTTGGAAAGTCACCAAGCCACCACTGGTAATCACATATAATAGTTGTCAAACTACGAGATGTCGTCGAACTTTGCTCGGTGCAAAGCGAGGCGAGCCATTAACTTGGAGCACTTAGGCGATGAGCGCCAAAGGCGCTCATTGCCTGAAAACTTCTCGTAGCGAGGCGAGCCATTAACTCGCAACACTTATGCGATAAGCGCCAAAGGCGCTCATCGCCTGTGATCCTTGCGTAGCGAGCCATTAAGGCACTAAAACTCGCAGCACAAAGGCGATGAGCACCAAAGGCGCTCATTGCCTGCTCGCCTCGCGAAGCTAGACAAGCAGTGAAGGAAATTTAAACATGCGGGACTTAGCCACCAAACACTTAGTAAACGCAGGATCGCCAGCCTGCAAGCAGTTGACCAACGCGGGACTTAGAAAAAAATTAAATTACGAGACACGGGACATTGAAAATAAAATATACAAGGTTGACGGCCGAACCGCGCAAAGCAAAAAACCTATTAAAACACACAACATTTTTAAAGAACTAGGGAATAAGCTTAAATCAAGGACCTCCAAGGTAGTATTTTCTGAGATACTACCAGTGCCACGTGCTAGCCCAGGGAGACAGTAGAGAGAAAGAGGTTAAAACGTAGCTAAAAAAGTGGTGCAGTGCAGAGGGGTTTGGGTTTTTAGAGCACTGGGCTGACTTCTCACTTGGGTAAAATCTCTATAGCAGGGATGGATTGCACCTTAATGATGAGGGAGCTTTTGTGCTAGGGGATAGGATGGTAGGACGGCTGGGGGAGTTTTTAAACTTGTAGGTGGGGGGAGGGACTATATAGAAGTATTGGGGTAAACAGGATAGAGAGGGAAAGGGATGAATTAGTTACCCATGGGGAGGAGAAGAGGGGAGGGTTACAATAGACAGTAGGGAGGTATTAATAGGGGCCTCAAATACAGTGGCAAGCACTTCACAACGGCACAGCCATAGCAACATAAAGTCTATGCTTGCTAATGCAAGAAGTTTGCCCGGGAAAATGGGCGAGATAGAATTATTAGCAGTACAAGAAAAAAGGGGGTTAATAGGCATTACCGAGACATGGTGGGATGAATCTCATGACTGTTAATCTGGACGGTTATAACCTATTTAGGAAAGATAGGAGAAATGGTAAAAAAGAGGAGGAGGGATCTGTCTGTATGCTAAGCCTGAATTTAAGCCTATAGTCAGAGAAGATATTTATGCTGGAACTAACAGCAACATTGAATCTGTGTGGGTTGAGCTAAATAGTGGAGGAGATAATTCAAAACGCATATTGTTGGGAGTATGCTATAAACCCCCAAATATAATTGAAAGTGAGGAAATACAATTATTGTTACAGATTGGAAATGCAGCTAAGCATGGGCAAGTTCTAATAATGGGAGATTTTAATTACCCTGAAATAAACTGGATAAATGAGACTAGCCCAGCTAAAGGGAGCATGTTCTTGAGTACACTCAGGGATCATTATCTGGCCCAGGTTATACAAGAGCCTAATAGAAATGGGGCCATCTTGGATTTAGTCATCACAAGTAATATTTATATAATATCAAATGTTAAAATAGGGGAACCCTTGGGGAACAGTGATCACAACACAGTCTCATTTGAGATTGAATACAAAAAACAGAGTTGTAAAAGGCCAACTAAAACTCAAAATTTTAAAAGGGCTAACTTTGATGGGCTAAGGGCAGCAATACTACATATAGACTGGGACAAAGCACTTACAGGAAAAAATACTGAAAATAAATGGACAACATTCAAATCCTTACTAAATAAGCATACTCATCGGCATGTACCATGTGGAAATAAAATGAATAGGAGTAAATCACATCCCATGTGGCTTAACAATGACTTAAAGATCAAGATAAGGAAAAATAAATATGCATTTAAATTATACAAGAAGGAGGGAACAGAGGCAGCTTTATGTGACTATAAGAAAATTAACAAGGCTTGCAAAAGGGCTGTTAGACTGGCTAAAATAGAAAATGAGAAGTCAGTTGCAAAGGAAAGTAAGACTAACCCTAAAATATTTTTTAAATATATTAATGGGAAGAAGGCGAGGAAGGAAGCTATAGGAACATTACAATTTGACATAGGCCATCTGATAATTAGTGACCAGGGAAAGGCAGATGAGCTAAATAGGTTCTTTTCGTCGTTATATACAAGGGAGGTACCAGTGGTTGGAACACCGCAACAAATTGGGGCTACACTACCATCACTAAATAATTGGTTAACGCAGGAAGAAATCCAAAAGAGATTGGAGAAAATAAATGTTAACAAAGCCGCAGGTCCTAATGGAATACATCCACTGGTACTGAGGGAGCTGGGTTCTGTAATAGCCAAACCATTATATCTAATCTTTCAAGACTCACTTGCCACATGGCCTCTACCAGATGACTGGAGAAAAGCAGAGGTGATACCTATATTTAAGAAGGGAGCAAGAGCAAATCCGGGGAAATATAGACCAGTGAGCCTCAAATCTGTAGTTGGGAAGCTTTTAGAAGGGTTAATAAGGGACAGAATACAAGAATATGTTTATTTGAACAAGATCATAGGTAACAGTCAACACGGATTTATGAAGGATAGGTCATGTCAGACCAATCTAATTAGTTTCTATGAGGAGATTAGTAGGAACTTGGGTCAGGGCAACTCAGAGGATTTAGTATTTTTGGATTTTGCAAAGGCTTTTGATACAGTGCCTCATGGGAGACTTTTTATTTATTTTTTAAATAATTTTTTATTGCAGGAATACAAAGTGCAAACTGTTGTACAATATTGAGCATAATAAAACAATACCCCAACATCAATTGTGAAATCTCATCCTTGTATCCTGCCTCCTCCTTTTTCCGTATTTACCTCTGTGCTATTATCGGTGAACCAATGTATAGAATTATAATGGACTTTTCTTGGTTATGTAAACATGTATCCCTAAACTTATCCGTTACCTATACTATTCTTTGGTTGTTAAGTTGTTATCTCCCAATACCTTCCGTTATTAACCTATGACTTAGAGGATCATAAAGATATTATAAAAAAGCCCTAATTTTATCCATTGGCTGACTCATTTACCTCTAGAGGGATATAGTATGATTATCTGCGTTTGTTAGTCTTTCAGTACCTTCCTTCCATTCAATTCCCCCTGTGGTGTATCACCAAATTAATATTACACAAGGTTCATCTACATTAAAAGGTATTTATTAAAAGGCAGATAACACAATACTATAAATGTATTACAAACACAACAGCCCAGACCCACGGAGCAACACCCCCTTTTAAATCTATCTACCTATATATATATAGTAATTCCCTTCCCCAAACGCTTGATCTTACCCACGGTCAGACCATTGACATCACCTCCTCACCCTCACCATCAAGGAAGAAAACAGGAAGCAGCACCAGTTTCCTGCCTGGATATATCCTTAGTTAAGATGATGTAATTTACATCACATCCTGTCCATGACTTCCTTTAGCAATTGTGGGAGGGAAGTAAAGATTCTCAGCCCTCCTACAAAGGCCTGTTTAAATTACCATTCAAGGAAGACAAGTTACCACATTCCCTCACTTTTTCTTCTTCTATGTTGCTCAGTTTTCTAGTTATCCCTCTAGTACAGGAGAACCTAGTGGGAGCAAAAACCTGATATACAGGAGAAATTCAACCCACCGTCCCTCCGGAATAGTTCCCTCAGCGACATAAGTTCTCCTGTACTTTCCTATGGCTGTCAATCCACATATTACACAAAAACAGAATTTATAGAATTTAGGTGAGAGTGTGTGATAAATGTTTATGTATGTGCAATGTAAAACTTTATTGAAGAATGTATGAGAGAGAGAAAGAAGAGGAAAAAGACACATTATTATATATCCTCCTTGCAAGTTTCATTGCCACACAAAAGTATATTATTATAATTGTCGTTAATACTTGAATGAACATGAGTACCAGCGACAGTGTTCGTAGGACTGGATGTGTCTCTGACTGAAGTTCCAAGGTAAAAAGCTTCATTGTCAAATTTGTCCAATCTGCATTTGCAGTAAAATTGATCATTTCAGTGGTAAGGTTTCTTGATGGAAATACCATGATACAAGACCCTTCTTCCACCAAACATATTTCATCAACTGTCCTATATTCAGAGTGGCCGATAAAGCATGCAATGTCCCCTATGCGGATCACCTCTTGCACCAGGTTTTCTTTTATCAACTGCACCCAGCCATCCTCCTCAGCTCCTTTCTCCCAAACACAACTGCACAGCCATCGGTGTTGAGATTTCCTGCAACAGCTTTCATCCATCTCCAATCCTGTAATAGTGGCCAGTCTTTTTGATGGGAAGTGTTGCTTGTAGATTCCATCACTAAACGTGCCAATGCTATGTATAAAGTTCAGTTGCTCTGCCTGCCCCTCCCAACGGGGAATTGCCAGGATTAGTCCTATTGTCCCAGATTGTAGTCCATGTGGCATCCATTGATCTGGGCCTTCAATAAAGCTGTATTTAAGATTGTCCTCAGTGATGTCCACTCCTTTTCTTTTCAATGACGTGATAATCCTTGTTGCATTGATTTGTCTTGCCCACTTGTTTTCCTGGATGTCTTTAATAGTTTCCTTTAAATCTGCCAACAGCTTTCCTCCAATCATAGAACAGAAAATGGCAGTTCCCACTATTTCATTCTTAATGCTGTTAGCAATGGAAGCAATATTTTCCTCAACTAGATGCAGGTTGTTGGCAATGGTGTGTATGTCATCAACATTGTCTGTCAGTCTACTCACTATAAGGGAGTCAGCTACTCCACCTGTTTTCATAGCATGTCCCATGCCATCAGTAAGGGAGTTTATCCTGCTGTTCAGTCCAATGATGTCTGCTGAATTCCAAACTCCCAATCCAGTTCCGACTCCTCCTAAAAGGGCTGCAAGTGTGTCCCGTTTTTCTCGACTCCCTGCTCCGGTCCACTCAATGATGGTCTCTTGTATACTTTGCTTAAACCACTGCCGCTGTGATTCCGGGCACTTTGGAGGAATAGAAAAATCATTAAAATTTAGAATTATTGGGTAGTAAGTCCACCCAACCCCTTGCACAACTGTTTCATGTGTTGGTACCACCACCAATCCGCCTATTGGCCATGGTACCTTCTTCTGATCTTTACAACGTTGCAGCTCCTTTACAGAGACAAATACTTCATCTATTGTTAGAACACACCCCTTTCCAGTATCAAAATTGCAGAATTCCTCTAGGTCAGGCTGGGCAGCTATAACTGCAGCGTCCCATTCTCCACCTTCTTCTAATGTTAAGTTACTCACTACTACTGTAATATTTGTAAACCTCCCTTGTATTGGAGCTCTAAGAGCTAATCCCCTGGTACTATTATGTGGCAAAATAATGTTTACTTGTAACCCTCCACCCTCTTTTACTTCCAATTCCCTGGGCCAAATAAATCTATCTGCTTGAACATAATGTAACTCCAATCTTTTCAAACTCTCTCCCTTATTTGCGGTATCTTCTGGCCTTATTGCCTGTCTCCCCATTCCTACTGTGATACAGCTTATACTTATCCATCCTGGAACAAGGATCCACCACAATCTTCTGTTGACACGCATCTTCATTCTTATACAGCCTTGCTCTGTGGGAACACTAGATTCCATCATTAGAAACATATACATAACAAAAACAACAGGGGCCATTCTTTTTGCAAGTTTGTTCACGGCCCTGTAATCAATGGTAAGTCTCCATGATGAGGCTGCTTTTTCATCTCTATTCCCTTTTAACACAGCTTTTCTCACAGGCCAACATGGTGAGTTACATGCATACCCATTTCCAGATTTAATTATTCCACTTTTCTCCAGTATTTCTATCATCTTGGTGATTGATGCCACTGATTCTCTTGGGACTGGATATTGCTTTTGCCATTGTGGGTCTCCTCCTTCCAACAAGACCATTCCTTTCATTCTTCCACAGTCTAATTTATCTGTAGCCCAAACAGGTATGTCTTGGATTAGCTTCTGCAGCCATTCTGGTTGTCCGTCTAGTTTCAGTTTGTTTTTTTCCAGACTTTTTATCGGAGAGACAATATATGCCATTGGGAGCACAACCCCTTTCGTCAACTCTGTACTTACCTGATTCACCTTTTCTGTCTTCCACAAACAAAAATTGGCAAGATCTACAATGAAATTTCCTTTTTTTAAAGCTTCTATTCCCAATATTTCCTCTGGCCAACCCACTATTGCTTCTACTTGTATTGTTTTTTTTCCAACTGCTACATCAATTGGACCTGCTCTAACCTCCTGTGGATTCCCAGTAACTCCCATACTACTTACTGAAGAATCCCCATTTTTGACCCTGTTGGTCATTGTAACTGCTGCTCCTGTATCTACCAACATATTTTTCCCTACCCCTGCGATGACTGTATAACTGGTAGGCCGACCTGCCTCATCCATGGTTAAATTAGCTGAGTGAATGAGATGCTGAGGCGCAGGGGTTGGGATTTGTCATTGTGACTCACTTCTACTCCGTCCCTCTTTTATAACACTATATTGCATCTTTGCCTCACTTTCCTTCAATTTCTTCTCTGACTCAGCTACCTTGTTTTTAAGTATGTGATTTTCCTCTTCTATCCTATCCTTCTGTCTCCTGAGTTCCCAATAGCCCATGTTACCGTTTCTCTCTCCCTCCTGATTAGCCCTCCAGTTGCTGCCATCCCTATTCCTATAGTCCCTAGGTGGATCTCTCCATCTTTTGTCAAAGTTCTGTTTTGGTCTCCAGTTTTGATCATCCTTCTTGTTCTGGGGTACATCCCACGTCTGGTTTCTCCAATTACCATCTATATCTCTACCAGACTCGACCTTAAATGTTCTTACAGCTGAAACAGAGCAGGCCTGTTCTGTGAAAGGATGCTTGATCCACCACGTATCAGCTCTAGTTAGTACCATTTCCAAGTCTGTTGGTGTTGGATCAAAAAGCCTGATAAATTCTTGACACTCCCGGGGAAGGGCTTCCATTACTTTTGCTATATGTTCTGGTGAGCCCAGCACTAGAGGCTGTTGAGGTTGTCGTAGAGTATACCAAAAAAATATCCTTTGAGCTACCTCTCTAGGACCATCTATTGGCCTCATGGTAATATTTGCTATTTCTTTCTCTATGCTAAGTAGATAGAAATTAGTTGCAGCAATTCTTCCTGCCTGATCAGACACACTGTTATTAAATCCCAATAGTCTACTAGCCAAAGGACCCATAGCGTATTCTAACAGTTCTGTCCATTCCTCTAAGTTAAGACCTCCTTTTTTAGCTCTATCTGCTCCCCTCATAAACCAATGTGTAAATGTATTAAAAGTTGTTAGTTGGCATACTTCCCCACCATTTCTGGAAATTGTCTTTATCTGCCATAGACATCGGTCGAGTCTGCATAGAAAATCCTGTAGGTGTTTGCCTTGCATTAAATAATTCTGAAACAATAACTGGTGCTTGTGGTATGGTATCTACTTGTGGAACAGAATAACATAAGAAATCTTTTCTATCTTGGTTCATTTTCGGCACTGGTTCTTTATTTTGTGCCACGAACATATCCAGATCTGGATATATTTTGGCAATGTCTCTGACTCCTTTTATCCCTTCTAACTTTGTTTTATTTTTATAGTCCATTATTATGTTTTGAAGTTCTGTTATTTTTACTCCATAAGCATCCCTCTGTTCCTCTATTTCCCCTAACTCCCTTTCTAGTTCCCCCACAATTGTAGTTGTTCTCAAAGCTGCAATTTTTAAACAATCCCTTTTGTCCATTGCTTCCTCCATTTTATTTGTTGTTTCCAAATTATGCTGCCGTAATTCTACAACTAAGTCTATTAGGCCTCCTATTGTGGCTACAACAGCTTGTGTGGCCAAACTTTTTCTCTTCTTTGTTCTATACTTTTTGTTATTTACAATTTGTTTTAGAACATCCATTAATCTCTTCTCTTTTCCACTGTCTGGGTTTGCTGGCTCTGGAAGCTCATATGGACCATCATGTTTTTGAATATGTTTCCTAAAGTACTCACGCACTTCTGTGGGAAAGTATTTGGCCCCTTGAAAAGACATTTCTACTCTTTTACTCACCCAAGTAAGAATCCAAATCAATTTGCGACTAAAGTAGCATGCTTCTGAGTAGCCAACAATAGTTGATGACTATTCAGTAGGCCAGGTGTAATATGTAGAAAAATAGATTAGTACCCACAATGCAAATTATACTTACCTTAGTATGGTGAAGGTAATACTTGCTAATTAACTTAAAATATAATAGCAAGGCCTGCAGGGTAGGAGATAAACCCGAACGAGGATATACAAGACACCCAAAATGTATAAGGTATGGAAGCCTATAGTGTATTAAAATGCACGCCTGAAATAATATATATATATATATATATATATATATATATATATATATATATATATATATAATATTTAAAATGATTTATTTATTTTTTCCCAGGCCTGTACTATGATAAAGGACTAGAGAAAGAAAAAGAAAGAAGAGAAAAAAAAAAAAAAAAAAAAAAAAAACAAACCCAAACTTGTATATTAAAATGTAGGCCCAAACTAGGATACAAAGGAAATCAGCATTCAAATACAACAAAAAGCCGCATGGAGCCTACCATATTGTATTCAAATGCAGGGCTAGGCCTGTACTCTGATATTCAACTCACTCAGATAGGCCTATGCTGGTAGTCTATTACAATAAAATAAAAAATAAAGGCCTGAAAACTACTAGGCCTGCTAAATTGAGGCCTGATGAATAATAGTATTAACAAACTCAGGTATTTGAAACACACAACAAACTAATTGTGGCCTGGTGCCCAAGCTTGTATAATAAAATGGAGACCCAAACTAGGATACAAAGGAAATCAGCATTCAAATACAACAAAAAGCCGCATGGAGCCTACCATATTGTATTCAAATGCAGGGCTAGGCCTGTACTCTGATATTCAACTCACTCAGATAGGCCTATGCTGGTAGTCTATTACAATAAAATAAAAATAAAGGCCTGAAAAACTACTAGGCCTGCTAAATTGAGGCCTGATGAATAATAGTATTAACAAACTCAGGTATTTGAAACACACAACAAACTAATTGTGGCCTGGTGCCCAAGCTTGTATAATAAAATGGAGACCCAAACTAGGATACAAAGGAAATCAGCATTCAAATACAACAAAAAGCCGCATGGAGCCTACCATATTGTATTCAAATGCAGGGCTAAGCCTGTACTCTGATATTCAACTCACTCAGATAGGCCTATGCTGGTAGTCTATTACAATAAAATAAAAATAAAGGCCTGAAAAACTACTAGGCCTGCTAAATTGAGGCCTGATGAATAATAGTATTAACAAACTCAGGTATTTGAAACACACAACAAACTAATTGTGGCCTGGTGCCCAAGCTTGTATAATAAAATGGAGACCCAAACTAGACTCCACACACAATCAGCACTTGATTTCCCATGCAGAGGATAATTAGACAAAGTAATTTTTCTTCCCCCAAAAAATAAATCTGACTATCTATTAATGTGATATTACCTCATAAATAACCTTTGTAGAAGTCTAAAATTCGTGGTCGCCAAATGTGGTGTATCACCAAATTAATATTACACAAGGTTCGTCTACATTAAAAGGTATTTATTAAAAGGCAGATAACACAATACTATAAATGTATTACAAACACAACAGCCCAGACCCACGGAGCAACACCCCCTTTTAAATCTATCTACCTATATATATATAGTAATTCCCTTCCCCAAACGCTTGATCTTACCCACGGTCAGACCATTGACATCACCTCCTCACCCTCACCATCAAGGAAGAAAACAGGAAGCAGCACCAGTTTCCTGCCTGGATATATCCTTAGTTAAGATGATGTAATTTACATCACATCCTGTCCATGACTTCCTTTAGCAATTGTGGGAGGGAAGTAAAGATTCTCAGCCCTCCTACAAAGGCCTGTTTAAATTACCATTCAAGGAAGACAAGTTACCACACCCCCCCGTTATCTTTTCTTATATATTCAGGAAGAGTTGCTTACAAACTTTTACAAATGTTAACCTAACCAATTAAACTAAAACATTCTATCTGACACATCTATGTTAAGCCTTCCTCTTTGGAAAACATTTCTCTATCTCGATCTTGTTATTGATCCATCCTAACATACCTGTCTGTCTTCTTCCATATCGGTGCAGTTCCTTTCCCGGTATCTCCTCTCCGGCCCCCAGTCCCCCCTGTATCCTGTCAACAAGTTGATGGTGCCCTTTCCTCCTCCTCCCCCTTCATTGGAGTAGAGGGATTCTAATATCAGTGTATCCTATCCAGGGACCCCATATTTCTAAATACTTAGGGATTGAATCCGCCACTGAGTGGGAAATCCTTTCATTAACCGCTAAGTAGTGAATCTTAGCTTGAACTGCCCCTATCTCAAGTGTCTTTTTCCTCCAGTTCCTGGCAATATGTGATTTTGTCGCTAAAAAGATAAATTGTAGGAGTCTGTTGTGGGGGGCAGTAAGAGAGGCCAACAGAATCTCCAGTAGACTAGATTCCGGGGTAACTTCAATATGGTGTCCAAATATACTATCCACTAAGTCACCCACTGCCGTCCACAACTGCTGAACCTTTGGGCAGCTCCACCAAGTATGGTAAAAGGAGCCCAGCTCTGAGCATCCCCTAAAGCATTTCGGACTTTCCGTCTTACTCCATTTAGCTAGTCGATCTGGGGTAATATACGCCCGATGAAGGACTTTAATTGATGTCTCTAATACACTATAGTTTAGTGACCCCCTCATGAGATTGGCCCAGGAAGTCTCCCACGTCTCAATCTCCCAGTTCTTGGCTATATCCTTTTCCCATTCCCTCATGTATTTTTCTTTGGCTAATGATTTTGGGGTATTGAAGACCTCGTATAATTCCCCTATCACTCCTCTTTTAAGGGGGGCTTTTTCACATATTCTAGAGAACCCATTCCGGGAGGGGACCCCTGAACTCCTAAGTAGTTTATCTACAAAGTATCTCAATCTGCAAAAGTTATAGTGCTCATAAAGGGGGATGTCATATTCGTCTCTCATAGTTTCGAATGTTAATACCCGACCATCTCTCATCCAGTTTCCCAATCTATCAAGTTTGTTATTCTTCCACCATTGCCGAGAGACCTGTGAGATACCTGCCGGAGCTAGTGGATGCGTAAGTATAGGCGTTAAGTGGGATATCCGGGGTAGGAGGTCTGTATGATTGAAGGCCCAGATAATATTAGCCGCGGAGTTCCTTATTATAGGATTGGCAGATTTCTTAATCTCTGTGGGGAGTGGGTGAATCCAGACCGCCGTGTCCCATGTATAGGGCATCATGTCTTGGCTTTCAACAAACATCCATGCCGGATGGGCTTCGGGTAAGTGGGCCTGGGGAATAAAAGCTAATTGAGCTGCTCGATAATAAAGTTTTAAATTGGGACATGCCAACCCCCCTCTGGATTTATGTTTGTACATGTTATTTCTCGCAATCCTGGAGGGACCCCCACCCCAGATAAAACGGAACACCCTGCTTTGGAAGTTTAAAAAGGTCTTTCATATGCATCTGGATCGGTAGAGATCTAAATAAATAAAGCAGTGTAGGTAAAACGTTCATTTTGACCGAACTAATCCTACCGAGCCAGGAGATGTTATATTTGCCCCATTTTATCATCTCCTCTTGGAGTAAACGGAACATTGGCCGGTAATTAGCTTTATATTGATCTTGTACTTTAGCTGTCAACGAAATTCCTAGGTATTTAATCCCCTTCCCAGCCCACTTAAATTTAAACCTCTGTGTGAGGGAATCTTTCTCCGGGAGCGGTATATCTAGGGCCAAGGCTTCAGTTTTTTCTACATTAATTTTCAATCCTGAAAGCATCCCGAAGTGTTCAAGTCTTTGCATCAGGGGTGGTACCGACGTTGATGGCTCCGAAATGGAGCATAGTAAGTCGTCCGCAAATAGTGACACCTTGAAATGGTGTGACCCCACTTGGATACCCTTTATCTCCGGGGAGGCTCTAATCCATTGGGCCAGGGGCTCGACTGCCAACGCAAATAGGAGCGGTGACAATGGGCACCCCTGTCTCGTCCCCCTCTGGATGCTGACCGCTGGCCTCCCCCCACCCGGGAGTCTTAAATTTGCCTTAGGATCTTTGTAATAAGTCCGAATTAGATTTAAAAACTTCCCTGAAAACCCAAATTTGTTTAGCGTAGCCATGAGAAAAGGCCATTCCAGGGAGTCAAAGGCCTTCTCTACATCCAGACAGAGCAGGCAGGCCGGAGTGTTATTTAATTTAGAATGGTGGACTAAATTCAGAATTTTCCTGATATTGTCCCCTGCTTGTCGCCCTGGGATAAATCCCACCTGGTCTTTGTGAATCAAGGAGGGGAGAAACCCAGCTATCCTATCCGCCATGATTTTGGCCAGAAACTTTATGTCACTGTTAAGGAGTGAAATTGGTCTGTAATTCTTGGCTTCTAACGGGTCCCTCCCCTTCTTGGGAAACAATACCAGGTCAGCTTTGTTGAGTTCTGGGGGGATTGGTCGTCCCTCCAGTATTGTATTGTATAACGTGGTCAAGTATGGGGCTAAAGTGCTGACAAATTTCTTATAATATGTGTTTGTAAAGCCATCTGGGCCTGGGGATTTGCCTAATTTTGATTCTAAAATAACTTTGCTCACTTCCTCCTGGGAGATTGCTTTATTCAATGAAGTAACATTCTCCTCCGTTAGTTTAAGTAGATCCAGGGAGGATAAAAGTGATTGTGTTTCCCCCTGAACTGGGGAGTTCGAGGCTTTATATAGCTTGCTATAATACGCCTGAAAGATGTCCTGAATTTTGGTGGGGTTGGAGGTCACAAGCCCTTGGGGTGATTTAATTTGGCAGATCCTAGATTGGTTTTGCTTTGATTTTAATTTATTGGCTAGGAAAGTGTCAGGCTTGTTTGCTTTGCTATAAAACTTGTGATGTGTGATTCTAAGCGCTCTCTCCGTTCTCTCTGACAGAATCATGTCCAGTTCCGCTCTGGTTTTCTCAATCTGGGACCTATCCCCAATAGAATTATCTTGCTGCATTGCCTTTTCCAATCTCATTAACTCTTTATTTAATGCGTCCTCTCGGGCCCTGTTTTGCTTTTTATGTTCAGCAGATATCTTCATGCAGACCCCTCTAATATATGCTTTGTGGGCCACCCACACCCAGCCTATTCCTACATCTCCTTTAGTATTTTCCCCAAAATATATCTCAAGTTCTTGCTGGATCTTATCTTTGGATTGAGGAAATGCTAGTAGCGTATCATTGATGCGCCATGTCGGGGGGGGGGGGGGGGGGGGGGGGTATGCTGTGCCAAAGTCTAGGGCAATTTTGACTATTGAGTGATCTGACCAGGTATGCAGAATAATCTCTGCTTCCTTTGTCTGATCCAAGAGTGAAGCATCAATGATGATATAGTCAATTCTTGAGTATGAATTATGAGGGGCTGAGTAGAAAGAGTACTCCCTGTCCCTAGGATGAAGGTCCCTCCAGGAATCTACCAGGTTCTGGTTCGCTAGCTGTGTTTTAAGTTGTTTTAGCCTACTGGGGAAGTGGGGCCCCACTCTCCCCTTAGACCTGTCTAATCCGGGATCCAACGCTAAATTTAGGTCCCCTCCCAGAATAATTCTACCAAAGTCCCCTTTCTCCAGTACCATAAGTAGTTTCCGGACCGTGTTATAAGGGTTCGTAGGTGGGGCATATAGCGCAATTAAAGACACTGTCGAGTCGAGTATTTTCCCGGTCAGAATCAGGTAGTGACCCTCGGGATCTGATTTTTTACTCTGGAGTATAAACGGAAAATCCTTATGTAAGAGAATTGCTACCCCCTCCCTCTTGGCTAACATACCGCTGTATAGAAGTGTGGGTATTGTTTGTGGAGAAATTTAGGGGGTTTGTTGCGCATGACGTGTGTCTCCTGTAGAAAGATTACTGAGGGGCGATGCTCCCTGTATGTAAGAAAGGCTTTACGCCGTTTATGAGGGGAGTTAAATCCCTTCACATTATGGGACAGTATCTTAAATTCGGGCCTAGCCATTTATCCTTGTCTGTCTGTGAGTGCTGTGCCTGGTGTGTGACTTACATTTTTCCTGCTCAGGATGGGAAGGTTGTTTGAGGGCCAGAGAGCCAGAGACGAGAGACCCCCTGGGATGACCAGGAGACGAGGTGCGCCTGCATCTTGGAGAAACCTTGAGAGTACTAGGCAGAACAGAGATAGACCATTTACATATAAGACATAATTCAGGGAAATGTACAGAAATACATGTGTCAACAGAAACAAAACAATTTCAACTTTTTTGTCTATACTAAAACTTTTTCCTTGCGCTCTAGCGCGCTTGGTGGGCATGAGAATCCTGTTCTCCTGCATATAGCCCTGGTGAGGAGGCAGACTAAATTTTAGCTACTCAGTTTAGTTTACACCCCGTTTAATAAAAGGGAAAAACTCTCCGCCTCACCCCATGGGCCTATCACCCCTTGCATTGTGTAGCACAAAACATTCATTTCAGTGAATTAAGAGAAACCCAGTAGGCTTCCATCCTATATCACACTCCCCTCGGCTTCTAGTGTCCATTAGGCTTCTGAGGGAGGCAACTTATCTCTTAGCCAGTCCCCTCATCTCTTCTCTGGAGGGGGGATTTTCCCGGCCAGTATCAACTTGAGCATCCCGGCCCAAGCCTGGTGATGTAGGCCTGTCAGTTACACAGGTTGCCTTAGACCCCCTTCTCTCGCCGCTTGAGGTTGTGAGTTTCTTGCAGCTTTTTGTCTCTTTGAGGCAGGAACTACCGTCCATTGTCTAACCAGTCTATCTCGCTTCTCTTTTGGTTCCTGGCCCAGTGGGCGGGGGTTTTCACCCTCCTTCCATAAGTTCAGGGAGGAAAGGATTGTCTGGCATTCCTCCACATCTTGAGCGATAAACTTGTTTCCATTCACCGTAAATTGGATGTTGAAAGAAAAACCCCATCTGTAAGGAATTTTATGTTGTATAAGTACCTCCACAGCCGGTCTCATTTCCCTGCGTCTCGCTAGGGTGGCTGGTGAGAGATCTGCATAAATCTGGATGGTGGTGCCGTCAGGACCCTTGATTTCGTCTAGACCTCTGGCGTGAATGAGAATCTGATCTCTTGTGTGTTGCCTCAGAAAGCGGGCGATGATGTCTTTAGGCATGTTAGGGTTTGGGGATGCTCCAAGTGCCCTATGTGCTCTTTCAATGCCGATTTCACCCTCCTGGGGGTCTGGAAGAATTGATTTTATTAGGTCTGAAAGATACGGCTCAAGGTCAGTGATTGAGTTTGGGACGCCTCTGAATCTGACATTGTATCTTCTCGATCTATTTTCGAGGTCCTCCAGTTTGAGTTCAAGAGAGCATATTTTCATTGCATTTGTATCAATGTCTACTCGATCTTGTCTTTGGGAGTCTATGACCTGGTCCAGGGAAGATTCCAAAATACTTGTCCGCTGGCCCAATTCTTGGATTTCATGTTTTAGATCTTGAACTGCCAATGATAGTTGTGATTTTAGCATGTTCTCAAACCAAGTTTTGGAGTCATTGGATAAGTTTGCATCCATCATATTCCCTTTTTGGGAGCCCTCAGCATCCGATATATCTGAAGCCCCTGAGATTGATTCCGGCTGGGGGGATCTTCTAGCCGTAGTAGAGGGGAAATGTTCAGTTATCCGTCGGGATCCCTCGCCCTTTTTGGTTCTAACCATCATGATTTCTGCCCTTTGTATTGTAGATCAGGGCGGTGCGGGGCCTAGTTTAGGAATGAGCTTTCCAGTAGACCTGGTCTGTGCAGTTGGGGGAGGAGGTCTAGATTAAGGTGAGTCCCGACCCACTGGGTAGTAATGCTGCTGCGAGGATCTCTTAAGTGCGCTTTAAGAGTTAGGAGGGGTGGTGGCCCATTTATAGGGGTGTTGGCCCTACATTTATCTCATCTTTTCTTTAGTGAGCAGGGTGTTTGCCAACTGGTTTAGTGTTAACATCCTCCAGGGTCCAGGCCCAGTCTGTGTCAGGCTAAATATTGCCTTAAATCTTCCAAGATAAATTTTGTAAGTTAACCCCAATGTGACGTCGTGATATGGAATTAACTCAGTCCTTTGTACTACCGTTTCTCTCTAGTATATGGATGAGCCGAATGGGAGGACAGCAGTCAAAGTATGAAGAGCTTTAGTCCCTTAGTGTTCTAGAGATTGGCAGGTTCAATTTAG
This sequence comes from Discoglossus pictus, assembly GCA_027410445.1. Lineage (NCBI taxonomy): Eukaryota > Metazoa > Chordata > Amphibia > Anura > Alytidae > Discoglossus > Discoglossus pictus. Next base: position 187,056,936 of record CM050169.1, on the reverse strand, counting down.
TCTTGAAGGACAGTAGGCCTGTAATGCTTTGAGGCTGCCACCGAGTGGGAGTAGAGTATTGTCAATTGAGACTGCTTATACAATGTGGTGAGTGACACTGCATATCTTTATATAACTGTTGATGAGTGTTATATAACGCAATATAATAAGGTGTCTGGTTCAGTCCCAAACACCCCGATAGTGTCGGTGATAATAAAGTCACATTAGTAGTCCTGCAACATATAAATGCAAAGCCAGATAAATTGCACTCTTTGCCTTTGAAGTCCTGTGCAGTCCAAAGTGTATTTTAGTGTTCTGAGTTTCTGTAGACAGGTTAGCCTGGTGTGCTTAAACCCAGGATACTGGGAGGACCTGATGGGGGGACAGAAGGCACAATGTGGAGAGCTGTGGACCCTTGATGTTCTAGATATTGGCAGGTTCAATACTATATCTCATGGGAGACTTTTGAGCAAACTAAGGGATACAGGAATTGCAGTAAATATCTGCTCATGGATCGAGAGCTGGCTAAAAGACAGGAAGCAAAGGGTTGTTGTAAATAGAACATACTCCGATTGGACTAATGTGGTAAGTGGGGTCTCAAGGTTCAGTATTATCTCCTTTTTAACATATTTATTAATGACGTAGAAGTAGGACTCGAAAGTAGTGTCTCCATTTTTGCTGATGACACTAAGTTGTGCAAGGTAATTAAATCAGATAATGATGTACTTTCCCTACAAAGGGATTGGCATAAATTAGAGAAATGGGCGGCTAAATGGCAGATGAGATTTAATACAAATAAATGTAAAGTTATGCATTTGGGAAGGAAAAAATAGCCATGCAATTTATAATCTTAATGGAGCAAATCTAGGGATATCAGATATTGAAAGGGATTTGGGAGTGCTTGTGGACAACCACCTAGGTAACAGTGCTCAATGCCAAGCAGCAGCTGCAAAAGCAAGTAAAATATTAGCATGTATTAAGAAGGGTATAGATGCAAGGGAAGCAAATATAATTCTGCCACTATACAAATCCCTAGTTCGCCCACATTTGGAATATGGAGTACAATTTTGGGCATCACTTCAAAAAAAGGCCATTTTAGAGCTGGAAAAAGTAAAGAGAAGGGCAACACAACTAATAAGGGGAATGGAGGGGCTAAGTTATGAAGAAAGACTAACCAAACTAAACTTATTTTCGCTAGAAAAAAGACGTCTACAAGGGGGTATGATTACCTTATTTAAATTCATCCAGGGTCAATATAAGGCTTTGTCAAGTGAACTTTTTATAGCAAGAGATTTTCAACTGAAAAGAGGACATCCCTTGAGGTTAGAGGAAAAAAGATTTCACCTTAAACAAAGAAAATGGTTCTTCACAGTTAGGGTGGTTAAACTGTGGAATTCTCTACCAAAGGAGGTGGTGACAGCGAATTCGATAGGTAACTTCAAAAAGGGGTTAGATATATTTTTGAATAAAGAGGGCATTCAAGGTTATCCTAGATAACTAGCGAAGGAATATTGATCCAGGGAGAAATTTGATCGACAGTTTCTGGGCTCAGGAAGCAATTTTGCTTTTTTTCCCCTTATGAGACAATTGGCAAAGTTTCAATGTTTTTTTTTTTTCTGTTTGCCTTCCTCTGGTTCAATTAACAATTAATAACAAGTAGTCCACATATTAAAAAGATCAAGAGAGATCTAAAAAGGTTGAACTTGATGGACTAACAGTCTTTATTCAACCTCAAATACTATACTAATATTAAGTAATTAACAACTAATTAATTAATAACTAATCAGCAGATCAGAGGAGATCTTAAAAGGTTGAACTTGATGGACTGAAAGTCTTTTTTCATCCTTAATTACTATGTAACATACAAAAAAATAACATCACACACAGCATGGGGGAACAGCCAGGACGTCTGGGAGTGAGGTGGAACGCAAAATGAAGTTGATTTGGAACCAACGGTTTGCACTCGCGCACGCAGACTATTTCTAATGCACAGTTGGGACATTCATGACACTTTCTCCTCAGGGCAGCAACACCCAAACCGTACATTGTATGCTGCCAGAAAATAAAAACTGATTTTTAGCTCTTCAGGCTATTGATTGCTGGATATATTAATTACAAATAGGAAAAGAATATTAATTTATTAAGTAACTAATTAATTCATTATTAGTTAACAAAATATAGATAAATATATATCTGTCTTTGTGATGAGTGCCGAAGGTGCTCAGAGGAGCAAAAGTACACGAGAGGAGAGGCTCGCAATGAGCGCTGAAGGTCCTTAGAATAGAAAAAGCTTTACATTGTGTGGCACACAGCATTGCGATCGCTTTAAATTTTATTGACCCATCATTTTTGACGGGCAAGTCGCTAGCATTGTTATATTTTAAGTACAGAGCTGCACTGATGTTATGTTTTTTAGCCTCCTTGGTTTAAGAGAAGGAACATGCTCCTTCTCCATGTTATTTAAACCAGTGGTTCTCAACCTTTATAGGGCCAGGGACCAACTCTTGACCAACCAAAATGTCCAAGGAGTGCCTTTGAGATCCTAACCATTATTAACATTAACATTTAGTTCTTCAATAGACACTTTACTACTTTGCTAGCAAAATGTTTGAGACGTCAATATCTCCTCAGTATCAGTCCTTTAGATCCCATTCAATCCTGTTTGCTAACCTACCGCTCATTTTCCTTACATTGAGGACTGGCAGATAAGATCACAAGGGCCTGCAACAAGACCCAGAATTGGCTGTTGAGAAAAATTGATTCAGACCATCTAATAATTTAAAAAAATATGTTTGCTTTATGTTTATGTCATTTGCTTGCTGCCTATAATTGTTTGTTGCTATTTAGTTGATCAGTCATGTACGACTCCCCATGACCCTATTGAACGAAGCATGCCAATCACATCTTATGTCTGGTTCCATAAGGTGTTCTTGGCAAAGATACTGTATTGGGTTACCAGTTCCTTCTCCAGTGGATTGTGATTTGTCTGACCTCTCTGCTATGACCTGCCCATCTTGGGTGACCCTATATGGTATAGCTCACAGCTTCACTGATCTACCCAATCCCCTCCACCACAACAAGGTAGTGATCCAAGAAGACGCCTATAATTAATTACTAGTTAATTTAAATCAAATATACTTTTATTTGCCTTGTAAATACCCTGCATGGATTTCAAAATATTGCAATTATCTTTTTTACTAATCCAATAATGAGTATATAATAATGACTTATAAATACATATTTTAAGTGGATGTTAGACATCCTAATTCATTGTTGGATATTAAAAGCTTTTAATATTTACAAAGTGCACAGAGAGCAATAACACAGGCAATAGGTCTACAGTGGGAGCTTTCACAGAGCTCTTAGGGCCTCATTCAATTGTGATTTGGCCAATTGAATAGGACTCTATATAAGCACAGAACATATTTTTTTACAGATTTTTTTAGTTAGTGAACTTCTATCCAAAAGCAAGGTCTTCACTGACTAAAAACTTCTGTAAAAAATATGCTCTGTGCTTATATAGAGCCCTATTCAATTGGCCAAATCAAATTTGAATGAGGCCCTTAGTGAGAGAGGCTGCTAGGGAAGGATGTGTGATGTAAGGAAGGGTGGATTTTTTTTTTAGAATGGAGGAGATTTGTAGCTTGAAGAGTCCAACATGTGCTTATTATAAAACAAATCGCTTGCATTTTCTATAAACTTCCTGCATATTTCCTGAACAGACTGAGAGCGCAAAAGGCGAGGAGCAGAGAGTATGACAGCTCTGCAGAAATATGAACTAGGCATAGAACTCATTATAATGCATATAAAACAAATAAAATACAATTTATAGCCTAAAAAGTGACATTTGCACAACAATCTGCACACATTAGGTGTTAGGTATTTAACAAACATTATCAGTAGAAAGAAAAAAATATCTTGTATTTATTTTATACTGCATACTATTTTTATTGCCTATTCCTATCAATCAAACATGAGCTTTACATGCACTACAATCGTTGTTTAAACATCATAAATACATTCCTTTATTAAGTTCTATCACTGTGCATGTTTGCATAGAGAGCTTTTATAGTGTAAAGAGGCTTTAGGTTTTCCCTTATGTTCGGATTGAGGTTTTCTTTGATTTTTATTTTAGTTGGCAACCAAAGGCACCCATAGGTTGTTACACCAAAAATTGCATTGGAGATTGCTATTCAAAATTTTGGGATGTAGGTGATTTAAAGGCTTTTTGATATACTGTATTTATATAAGGTCATCATATTCACACTTTAGGTGCCTTTTTTCTAGAGAAAATATGTTTAATTTGGTTAGTCTTTCTTCAGCAAGTATGGAGGCATTACTTTTCAGTCCTACTTCTAAATCCCCCACTTACCATATTAGTCCAATTTGAGTATGTTCCATTTACAACAATCCTTTGTGTCCTGTCTTTTAAACCATGTTCAATCCTTGAGCAGATATTTATTGCAATTCTTGTATCCCTTACTTTGCACAATAGTCTTCCATGTGGCACTATATAAAAAGCTTTTGCTAAATCCAAAAAGTCTACTAAGTTGCCTTGGTCCAAGTTCCTACTTACCAGCTTATAGAAACGAACAAGATTTGTTTGATACAACATATACCTACTTACAGCCTTATTAAATTGTGATTCAGCCAATTGAATATGGCTCTATATAAGCACAGAGCATATTTTTTTACAGAAGTTTTTAGTCAGTGAACTTGTATCCAAAAATAAGGTCTTCGCGAACTAAAAACTTCTGTAAAAAATATATGCTATGTGCTTATATAGAGCCCTATTCAATTGGCCGAATCTCAATGTAATAAGGCTGTAAATCTGTGTTGACTCCTACTTATAATCTTGTACACAAAACCTTTTATGAGCCACCCACTACAGAAGTCAGGTATATAGTTCCCTGAATTTATTCTTGCTCCCTTCTTAATATAGGTATCAAATCTGATTTTCTCCAGTCATCTGGTACCAAGCCTGTGGAGTGTGATTCTTGAAAAATTAAATACAATAGTTTTACTATTACAGAACCCACTTCCCTCAGTACCGTTTTATATATTCCATCAAGACCCCATAATTGCATTTGGTTGTAATTAAAAAGTGGAACTGGCTTAAACTTGCTATATAAATTAGCGTTTTTATATGTATAAATTAATTAAAGATGCATTATCAACAGTATTTAAGATTAGCCAGGGCAAAATAAAAAGAAAAGTAAAGGCCTTTTTTTTTAAACTGGGCATACTTTTCTTCTGTATTAACCCCTCCTGGTAATTTTTACTAATTGATGATAGACCAATACCTCAGATGGTGAATCTTTCAGTTATTTTATAGTCTAACTTCTCTATCAATTTTAAGACATTTCCACTTAGAATTTGTTTTCTTCATATTTTATTTATTATAATTAAAATAGTTTTACAAGCCACAAAAACAATCTAGATATTATTACTATTATTATTATTCACTGCTTCACACAACAATCAATATCTCTGTCCTAAGTTATAGCAATACATAAAAGGTTATAAGTACATCATTTAAAACAAAAAGGAGAAAGAATAATCAATATTGTTTCAAGCATAAAAAGCTAGATGTCTTAGGTTCACTAAATAACTTCTAATTAATCCTGAATTATTGCCTTTCAAGCCTCAGTTGTTTATATATTCATTAACCCTTTATATCTTTCTGCTATTACGTGTATCATATTCAAAATGTACTGATAAGGGGAAACATCATTTTTCATTACAACTAACGCAATTGTGTTTATTTTTGTGTACTTTTTAATTTCTGCAATAACTGGGGCCTTTTCTGTGGCACTTTAAGATCTGTTTTATGTACATGATTTATTTCCCCTACTGTAAAGCTCATCTTATCTTCTGTTCCATCTTATCTCCTCAGTTAAAATCCTCCCATTCAATTTGTTCATTGCAACTAAACTTCCACTCAACCCCTTACATTTACCTACTCTGAATACTGTGACCCATTTTACTCCTGTTCCACATGTTCATTCAAACTATTTCAAAATACCATAACTGCTGACAATTACACTTTGCCCCATATCTCAGTTGTTGTCACCCAACAAGGGTTACAGTAAAGGCGCCATATTAATGTATAGTGTAAAACTATATGTAACAAAAAGTATTTTATCAATTAATTTCTGTTTAATTTTTTTTTTTTCGGTAAACATACATTTAATTTATAATTTTACCTGTCAATCACGATTTTTGATCCACCTACTGAACATGATAATTGACAACAACTTCTACTTACACCCCGGAGGGTCTGCCTACATTGTGAGCTTGTGTATACTCCTAACTGGCTTAATCACCCCCTCATGTCTGCATTCACTCATTTTTCTGGCTATTTATATACAGATGTACTATAATACAGGGATGTGAAATAAAATTGCCACTTAACAGAATGCACCTAATAAAATGAATAGGAGTAATGTAGAAGCCACAGAGAGCTCTAAACAATAACTATATTCTAGTATGAGTCATAATCAAGTTGCATTACTATTTGGCTTACTGTCAAATTAGTTATAACAGCATCCTGAAGGTACAGTAATGGCTCTAAAACAGTTTAAGTGTTCTTCTGGGAACCTCTTGAGGATCTTATGTATATTCTGGAGGTTTGTTTTTTTATTGCTTTATTGTGCGCAGCCTTTCATGTACTGGCCCTTTATATAAAATACTATTCATAAAAGCATACTGCCATCAATTTTAAGTCAATGTTAAGAAATAGAGGAACGCTGTCTTAAATGTGCTTTTTTCTTTTGGTATTATCTGTGAAAAAAATATTGTCATGTTGCACTGTGTGCTTTAGAAAGAATGATCCGGCATAAAGTAAATAATTGGCACAAAAAAAACCCTGATATAAAATGCTGCATATTCCGTGTTCTCAGGTAATACTGGGGCAACAAAACAGAAATTTGATTAAAAATTGAAAAAAAAAATAATCTCTGGAGCTTTTATTTCACTGAACTGTGAAAGGAACCCCACATGTAAATTAAAAAGTATACAATATATACAACATGAAAAAAACAAAAATTAAGATATATATTGCTTATTCCAGAAAGAGAATATAAAGTCTGTTATATGCCAACTTTAACAATACAGCAAGGAGGGTGCCATTCTCATTCAGGGACTAGTTTTCACATTATGATTCAACTTCATTTGTTACTTATTAATTAACTAGCGACTTGCCTGTCAAAAATGACGGGGCAATAAAATTTGGAGCCATGGCAATGCTGTTTGCCACACAATGTAAAGCTTTTTCTACTCTGAGGACCTTCAGCGCTCAGTGCGAGCCTCGTGCTGAGCACCTTCGGCGCTCATTGCGAGCCTCGCTTGTCGTGTACTTTTGCTCCTCTGAGCACCTTCGGCATTCATCACAAAGACAGAATATATTTATCTATATTTTGTTAAATAATAATGAATGAATTAGTTACTTAATAAATTAATTAATTAACTCTGTGCGTTCATTGTTATTACCGTGATGAGCGCCTTTGGCGCTAATCGCGTGGCTCGCAATGAGCGCCATTGGTGCTCATTGCGAGCCTCTCCTCTGGTATTTTTTTTTTTTTTTAACGGCTCGCCTCTCTATGTGATGCACGCAGGCGATGAGCACCTTCAGCTCCGAGATAACTACTCGCCTTGCTTTGCGAGACTCGCAAGCGATGATCGCCTTCGTCGCTCATCGCCTAAGTCGTACGCACCACACAAAGCATGACGACGTCTCGTAGTTTGACAACTATTATATGTGATTTAATTTCATTTTGATTTGTACCTTTGCATATTAACACTGTACTTTAAATAGACAACATAGTGGTAATCATGACCCTTTTAAAGTATAAGTTATATTTATTATAATTAAATCTCTACTGGCCCAACAAACAAAGTTATAAGTTACAATTTTTTTATTATGTATGTCTGTTTGTCTCTAAGATTTACCAAGTACATTGATTTATCCCATCCCTCAAAGCATGTTACTGTTTGTTAATCTCCATATTACATCTTCTAATACACACAGCAGTGTTATTAGCTTCCTATTGGTCTATATGGTAAAGCTTGAAGGAGAATGCAAACCTACTGGCCATATTATGGGCATCAGAAGATGTATAGTCTTACACATCAAACATTCAGACCTCACTTCTCAACCCCACAGGTCCACCCAAAAATACATACAGACCCAATCACCCACATACTATCACAGCTCATTTCCTATATGTCGGGATTGTACATACCTAGGATTTTCAGCTAGGAGTATATATGTATTTAGGTGCAAACTTGTATAAATAGGTATTGCGACAAGGTATATGTCTGCCGCTGAGTCTGTGCTGTTGTTTCCGACACTTTCGATGGAGGAATGCCAATACAGGAAATCTTTATATGCTTTTTGAAAATTTACTACAAAAAAAAAATGCCAGCAATACAAAAATTATACATCAACATAAATCAAAGAAAAGAACAGGCCTAGCTTTCTTTCTAGGACTACCTTTACTGTAAGTTAGATCCCTTTCTAACAAAGCTTCCATCCAGCTAACCTTGATTGGAGCAAAATAAACTAATAATCAGTTCAATACTTTATAATATTTCACTGGCCTATATGTTCCACATGTCTAAACTTTCTTTTCCTCAGCGGCCTGCTTATCAGCTTCCATGCTGCAGTCTCTCTCTCTAGGTGTCTTTTTCCAGCTTTTCTGTTTACGTGCAGATTGCTCATCAGCTCTACATAAACACCTCTCTGGCTTTGTCTCAGCCTTTTTCTAGTCCCAGGTTTAGTAAATACCATCTGGGTATTGTCTCTTGCAGCTCTCACAAACAGTGAGTTTCCCCAGTTTGGTTTCTCAGCTTTTCCAAGGCTCCAGGACAGACATAGCCTGTCTCAATTATCCTCTCACTGACAGGATCTCTCACTGGTAGAATGGGCCACATCCATCTCACATTTCCTGTGAACACCTGAGCTAATTAAACTCCTCCATTATTTAACTCTGCCATATCTGTGGCCCATGCAAAACCCTGGTCTCACTCTGTCACTCGATATATATATATTACTGTCTCAAAGTTATTTACATTTACTATATATTCACAAAATGTAAATCATGACAGAGGTTTGAGCCAGGGATTGAATACACTGAAATGAGTGACTACATATTCAGAATTTAGAGCTGGCTGGCTTATATTGTTAGAGATGTGAGTCACATCTTTAGGTATATTCACCACCCAGCCCATACCTATCTGCATCTTAAATCCTGTGTGAAATAGCTATAACTCATAACTCGCAAGAGTGAGGGAATGATATACTGAAATATAGCTTTAATTTGTAAAGAAAGTAAGACAAAAAAATTAGGACTAGTATTGGTCTATATAGCCTATATCATATCTCATATATTATTCCAAAATGTAATCTCCAACCAAGTAAGAAGATCAATTAAAATGATTGAAAAAGCTATTAAAAAAAAAACCTCTATAATGTTGTGGCATCCTATTTGTTTCAGATCACTAGTTAGTACTGAAACACTGTTATTGTTTATACAAAAAACAAATACATATAAACAACAAATAGAACAATAAAAAATGTACAGCATACATATACAATATACAAAACAAACAAACATAGACTGGGTAAGGTTACTCATATTAAGTCTCTCTCTTTATCTCTTTCTAGCTCTCTATTCTTCTCAAGAACTGCTATTACTTCATTCAATGATGGAACAGTGGCTTGTTTACAGAATTAGGCAATGAGCCATTTGACAGTACTGAAACACTTTTGTGAATTGACAATATGACTCTGTATATAATTTTACTATTAAGTCTTTTAACTTATATGTCACTTTTGCTCGCTGTCATTGATCCCTTTGGTCCTTATCATGTTGAGGGTAGATTGATAATAACAACCATCTAATACAACGCACTCAGGACATAGTTATAAAGTAACCATATACAGCCTCCATTCCATAAGTTTAGTAACATCCAGAAACTTTGTAAACCTAAGTACCGTAGCTATTCGATGGCTCCTAGAAAAAAGAAGGCTGTAAAACTAACTTACTTGCACCCAGGTGGGTCTGGCAGGTGTTCTCTAGCCCTAACGTGTGCTCGCAGCCTACTTTATGACTCCTCCACCTATGACCTGCTACAACCTATGAGTTCAGTTATTCCCTTGGATTCCCCCTTCACCCTATGAGCATATGATCTCCCATCTAAAGTATAAGCATGGGTGTCCCTATGGACTCCCATGACACCTAACATTAACCCCATTCAATGGGGGAGACCAATGGATCCCCATGGCACCTAATGTTTATACAGTTTTCAGGCCACAGGCTAGCCAATTACGACAATTAGCAATAGCCTGACCCTAATTCACTGGGAGACCCTGTACATCTAGTGATGCCAGACCTTCAATTACCCCTGTGCATTAAGCTAATTAACAGGGCAAGTTAGCTTATTCTAAATTGTTGACGTTCCAGTGGTACTTCAAGTAGAACAATACTGGAGATCCTCTATCTTATTTGCTTACATGACCTGCTTATCTTGTTAGGCTCCGGCCCCTTTCATCTGATCTTCTAAGGAAATTCTAAGGAACTCTGGTTCCCCTTACCCATAGGAACCCATACCTGTAGTGTTTTAGCTTCCTTTTGGACAGACCAGCAGTTTGATACCAAACATCCACATAATATTACAACAACCTAGATGTCATACATGTAATCAGCATACATTATAATAATAATACATAAATGAACAGAACCATGAAACAACATATATGTAACAATACACCAGAACTATAATACATAGAAGGACAGCACCATGGGGCCCCAGACCAGGGTCATCTGTCTGAGCATAGTCCATGATCCAATGTGTCAGGGAAAACAGGGAAAATTATAACACTCCATAGGAGAATCCTGTGGGATATAACTGTTGCCAGCCCAGGCCCATAGCATTTTACTAACTCTGCAGTCCAGGGGTTTTCCTGGGCATGACAACAACCATTTGCAATTTTGTTTAGTTTTATGCATACTTTTCTTAAATAATGGAATCTTTTTTGGCATCACTTTAAGTGTTCAGATTGTAACTATACAGGAGTTAAGAGATTTTCCTTTTTATCAAGTCAAAATGTATCTGTTGTAAAACAAAGGGATTAAAGCTGTACAAAAACACAGTGTATATGTGAGTATTTCTGCCATATGACTATACACCTCATTGTAATCCTGCCATCTTGAGGCCAACTGGCTGAGTTACAGAAAGGTATTTATTAAAACTCCAGGGTGTATACACAGTTGGATTTATATGCTGAGTTATGGAAGAGTTTAGTTTATTCACAACATTTTTAAAGGGAAAACGAGGTTGAACTAAAGGTCCTATTGATGAGGGTGAAAGAAGAGAGCACCAAAGTTGGTCTGCTGCTCAACATTAAAAAGACAAAGATCATGGAAAACAGTAATCTTATTTCCTGGCATATAGATGGAGAAGAAGTGGAGGCAGTGACAGATTTTATGTTCCTGGGCTCCAAGGTCTCTTCAGATGGTGATTGCAGCCTTGAAATTAAAATATGTTGGGGAGGAAAGATTTGGCAGTCTGGATAAGCTAGTAAAAAGTAAAACTATATCACTGTCAACAATGGTCAGCATAGCTAGAATTATGGTGTTCCTAGTATTAACATACGGATGTGAGAGCTGGACCATAAAGAAGGCCAAGTGTCGTAGAATTGTGATGCTGGCGAAGCCTGCTTAGAGTTCCTTGAACTGTCAGAAGATCCAAAAGATCCATACTACAGGAAATGAATGCAACCTTTTCACTGGAAGGTATGATAATGAGGCTAAAGCTCAAATATTTTGGCCATATCATGATAAGACAGTGTTCCCTAAAGACGACTCTAATGTTGGGAAAGATTGAATGCACATGAAGAACAGAGGCGCAGATGGATAGATGGGGTCAATTAAATAATGAACATAAGCTTGATGGATCTTAGAGGGGCAGTGGCTGCCAGATATGTATTTTTTTTATTTTATTTTTTATTAAAGTTTTATAATACATTGTCCATAAAAACAAAGAAAAAGTTGTGATACATATCATCTTCATAACAATGTAAAGCTCGTATACATGAACGAAAAAAAGCAACAGTAACACAAGAAAACAAACAAGAAAAGAAAGAAAAAAAAAAAACAGAACTAGGACAACATACATTCATACCCCATTCAATCAATTCATAATAGAGGAATTTCGCTAATAAGCATTGTACACATTTAACAATTAATAAATTGCACAAAATCGTGCTTAATATTTGGAATCCCAAATTTTCCATTTTAATGGGTCCTTCTTTAGTACTCCAGCAACTATGTAGTCTCTTTCTAGTTCTCGAAAACATTTTTAATTTAATTACACTCATTGCAAAATGGTATATCTGTCCGTCTCCAATTCGAAATAATAAGATATTTAGCTACAGAGAAAATTTGGATGGTGAGGGCCTTCTTTTCTAAGGGAATTTTTTAAGGAAATATGTGCAGTAAACTGCATTGTTTGGGAAAGGGTAAATCAACTTCCAAAATCGACAAGGAAAGATTGTATCAATTAATACATAAAGATTTAATGTGTTGACACTCAAACATAATGTGGCTTAAATTTCCGATCATTCCACATTCTCTCCAGCAAAGTTCATCTGATAAATTGAAAGAGATATGGTATATTTTTAAGTGGGTCATGTACCAATTATTTACTATTTACTATTTTGAAGTATAATATATGTAGGTTGTTTAATAAATCGATTTGTTAATTTAAATGCTGAATACCAAGAATCTTTCCCAACTGGGACCCTCAGGTCTTGTTCCCACTGCTTCATACTAGATGTTTTTTCTAGTTCTAAATTTTCCTTAATAAATAAAAAACACTTTGAAACTGTGTGTAAGTATACATTTTTACAGTGGAATCAGTTGGCCTCAAAGTACGCCCTCCTTATTGTAAATAAATAAAGAAGCGGTATATTGGTTATACGTCAGCCAACCATTGGTGCATTTAGATGTCACTGAATTATTATTGAGTTCGAAAAATGTGGTGATTTCTTTGCTGAGATCATTTTTATTAGTTTCACTTCCAATCACAAAATCATCTAACTTCCATTAGGGTCAGACTTTTTTCTCCCATATCCAATGTAATATTCATTTTAATGCATGCATGATCTAAAAATGAAATGTTGCCTATTGTTATTTCTTTAATTTGAAGTATAATTTGAGGATCTACCAAAAACAAATCTATTCTTGTATAAGTTTTGTGGACGTTTGAAAAAATAATCCTTTTGATTAGGGTGAAACACACGCCAAGCGTCTTAAAGTTGTTTTTAGTTATCCACTTTGAAAATTCTTGATCCAGTTTTCCACCTCTTTTAAAGTTTTTGCAAACTTGATAAGATGACCTATCCATTGTGAAATCAGTTACCAAATTAAAACCCCCTCCAAGTATGAGGGGTCCTTGAGAAAATTTCTTAATAAGACTACCAATTTGTTTGAAAAACGGTAATTGTTTTTCATTTGGAGCGTAAATGTTGATAAGCGTTAAATTTATAATTGTTAATTTGTCCAACCCATATGATAAAACCTCAGTTATATTTAGTTTTTTAGAGAAGATTATAGAGACCCCTCTCTATTTTTTTTTTATATGTGGAATGTAATCTAGGCTCAAAAAGGTTGTCTCCAAAGTGTGGAATTTTCGACTTTACCCAATGGGTCTCCTGGAGAAATAAAAATCCGCCAAGTCTTGTCTGAATAGCCTAATGGCTTGTCTCCTTTTGCTGGTGTGATTTAGACCTTTGACATTGAAACTTAATATATTCAGTGACATTTTGGGCCAGGAAAGACTATTCTGTAGGTTCTAATATATATATATATGCTTGTAACAACCCTTACACTCTATTTTAAAGGTACAATACTTTGCAAAAAAAAGATATAACATTTATACAATTCAGCCATACAACCAGACATACGCCTATACACGCTAAGACTGCTATACATTCTTTAGCAGTCAGGTTAAACAGGGCTTTAGCCGATGTTAAAAAATTATTGGCAGATAATCTGTCGAGGTTCCTGGGCTGGAGCTTATCTAACTAATTATAAACAGCCTTATTAAATTGCGATTCAGTAAATTTAAAAGGGCTCTATTTAAGCACACAGCATATTTCTTTTACAGAAGTTTTTAGTTAGTGAAGACCTTGCTTTTGGATAGAAGTTCACTAACTAAAAACTTCTGTAAAAAAAATATGCTGTGTGCTTAAATAGAGCCCTTTTAAATTTACCGAATCGCATTTTAATAAGGCTGTACATTTCTAAATTCAAGTGTGCTGAGTTACCACCTGATAATTAAAGTTTAAATTCTTAATTGCCCCCAGAGTTACCTCTAAAATGAATGAATCTACTTTGATTTAATTTATTTTTTCAGAATCCTTCATAAATTATTACTTTGTAGCTTAATACACTAATCACATATATAGTTGTGAGCGTACGGGCTGTTGCTCACGCTTGCGGGCTCGCGTAGCGAGGGCCGAGGGCAAGGGCCTCAGTTGCTGGGATGGAGTGCCGAAGGCGCTCCATCCCAGCAACTGAGACCCTTGCCCGCAGCCCTCGCTGCCCATGCCCGCAGCCCTCACGCAGCCCTCAGTTGTGAGCATACTGGCTGTTGCTCACGCTTGCAGGCTCGCGTAGCCGTTGGCGCTCCATCCCAGCAACTGAGGCCATTGCCCGCAGCCCTCGCTGCCCTTGCCCTCAGCCCTCACGAAGCGAGGGCCTCAGTTGCTGTGATGGAGCGCCGACAGAGCTGCGGGCGAGGGCCTCAGTTCCCGACACTTGATTTGCATAGACACAACTCTATCGCGCTGCTCTATCACATATCCCTGGTCCTCCTGGCTGTATGCTCGCCCCTAATCCTCTTCCCGGGGGTCCCACCAGCACACGGCCTGCACCTCACATGCGTCTCCCTGGCAGCCACACAAATGAATGAGTGGGCGGAGCCGCAGCACCAGGCACCTGTTAATAAAACTTCAAGACGGCGACCTACGGATATTCCGCTAAGACGCATACCACACATTACCTGCCATTTTACGCTAATGCGTAAGTACCCAACTACGCTAACGGTTTCGTCTCACGCACGCACACTATTACAATGCACACGTTCATCACGTTTACACAGCACCTCCACACCACTAATGCTGCAGCAACATCAAAACAGATTCCCAGCTCTTCAACTCAATGCTTCAAAATACATAAAGTAGATTCATTTATTAATGTATTATATATTTCATTATTATACACCAAACAGCATTAGCTCACTTACAATTTCATTGCTGTCATTTTTTGACGGGCAAGTCGCTAGTCACATATATAGTTGTCAGCAATGCGGGTCGTTGGTAATGCATAGCGAGCCCGCCATTGCTGGCAAGGAGCTCCAAAGGTTCTCCTTGAGCTGGTGGAGATGAGTGCCATAGGCACTCATCCCTACAACCCCCCTAAGATTTTTGGACCGCAAATTCGGACCCTCGCAAAGCGAGGGGCCACATTTGCAGAGGTGGAGGCTTCCACGTCGGCTGCAATGAGCCGCAATGAGCAAATACGGCTTTTATAAAAACCTGTACGACCTACAACATACACCATTAGCATCATACAAACCCGCCTACCACATACAAATTCGCCGCCATTTTACAACACTAACTTACAGAATGCGGAAGTACACAGCTACACTAACGGCTTCCCCTTGCGCACGCAGCCTATTTACACTACACACTTCACACATTGCTGACACTTACATTAATTTTTTATATTTTCCGAGATTCCCCTTATGTGCAAATTATTACGTCTTGAACTGTCCTCTAATCTGGTGATTTGATTATTTAGGTCTGTGTTTTTTTTTCCAATTTGGTGGAATAAGATAATAACATTTTGTGATCAATTGTTAGTTTATCAAACTTTGCTTCAAATTCTACTGATCTGCTTTTGCGTTTTCGAGGATCTGAACCTTTATATCTGAAAGGAATTCAGACTGAAAAACTTTTAAAATGTCCTTCATCTTGGAAGTTGTTAACAATTCATCATCTTGAGTGTCTGATTCTCTGCCTGATGAACTTACAGATTATTTTATTGCACTTTGGTTTAGTGAGCTTTTAGGAGACTCTTATTGGGAAACATTTTGGTTCTTTCCATTACTTTTTGGGGAGAAAAAAAATAGTTACGTCAGATATATTTTTTCTTGTCTTTGACTTTGCTTTTTTTTAAAATATATTTCTTTATTAGAAGGTTCACAAAATATAACACATATTGATCAGCAATTCCGTCAATTTATGCAAGTTCACACAACAAAACATTAACCAATGATTAACTGACTACACCTTCTTATTTTACATTTTTAGTTATGAAGTATCATATATAACTTAAAATTTCTATCAAAGTAGAACATAGTGCACAATAAAATTAACAACAAATGAAAATGTAAGAGAAAGAAAAGTAGAGATAACACACAGGAACAGACATTGGAATGGATAGTACAGTAGGCTCTGTGCAATACTTTAACAACCGTCTCTAGCAGAGCTGCATTGAGGGAACCTCTGGAGAGGTTGGAGCAAGATTCTGTCCACTTGTCCCAATCCCATTCTACCCCCAGGTCCTTTTCCCATTGTTTCATAAATTTAGGTTTCTGGCTGCTGGTGGAGTCTTGAAAGATGCCATATAGCGAACCCAAAACCCCTTTCATGAGAGGGGGGCTTCTACATACAGTAGACATACAGGAGGGCCTAGGGGGTCCTAATTCTCTCAGAGTCTTGCTGGCCCAACTTCTAATTTTCAAATAATTATAAATTTCCGTGGCTGGTAGATCGTGGGTCGTACAGAATTGGTCGTAGGTCAACAGTCTATCGTTTTGTACCCAGTTCCCTACCCGGTCAAGGTTTCTAGAGGTCCACCAAAATTTGGAGATGGAGCTCGTGTCTTTTAGGATTTGTGGAAAAGACGTGACTGATAGTAAGGGAGACAAACCCGAGCTAAGTCGACACATGGAGTTGGCCCACCCCCAAGCCTGAAGAGTTAGGGAGATCATCGGGTTGTGATGCATAAGGGAGTTAATTCCTTGGGGATCCAGATCAACCTATCCCAGCTGTGCGGAAGCATCTGCTGGTTTTCTAGGAATACCCAGGATGGCTGGTGGGTAACCTGGGCAAATGGGCCAATTGAGCTGCCTTATGGTAGAACCTCAAATGGGACACGATAGTCTGCCTCTATTTTTATGTCTAAACATTACCTGTCTCGAGATACGAGGACGCTTATTGCCCCAAATAAACCGAAACATGCTGTTCTGGAATTTATCCAGTTCCTTGAGTGGGATTGGTATGGGAAGTGTCCTAAATCGGTATAGCAGTTTAGGCAGAACACTCATTTTTACTGCAGCTATATGTCCCGTCCATGAGTTATGAAACTTCGCCCACTTCTGCATATCTTCAGTCAAGGACTTACTCCCAGGTATTTTATATACTGAGTAGGCCAGCTGAAATTATATTCTGATTTAAGTTTATCAATCTCAATTTGCGACATACCCATCCCCAGAGCTTCCGTTTTCTCCACATTTAAATTTAGGCCTGAGACTTTGCTAAACTCCTTAATAGTTGACATGAGAGCTGGAATAGAGCTAGAGGGGCTGGACAGGGTGCATAATAAATCATCCGCAAAAAGTGAACATTTAAGGTGCTGGTGTCCTACACGAACTCCTTGAATGTCTGGATTAGCTCTAATTGCTTGCGCTAATGGCTCCATGGCAAGTGCGAATAACAGTGGCGAAAGTGGGCACCCTTGCCTAGTCCCTCTTTGAATTTGGATATTTGCTTTATGTACTCCTGGTAACTTTAGATGAGCTATTGGGGAGTCATAGTAGCTTCTAAGCAGGTTAATAAAATGTCCCCTAAATCCGAACTTGTCTAGTGTTTTATACATAAATGACCATTCCAACGTGTCAAACGCCTTCTCTATGTCTAGGGCTAAAAGGCATAATGGGATGTTAGATTTCTTTGCTAGGTGCTGAATGTTTAAGACCTTCCTGACGTTGTTCCTGGCCTCCCTAAAGGGGATGAATCCTGCTTGGTCCTTGTGAATTAAATCTGGCAAGAATTTAGAGATACGGTTGGCCATGATTTTGGCCAGAATTTTTACGTCTCCATTGATCAAGGAAATAGGGCGATAGTTTTTGACCTCTAAATTATCCCTGCCATCCTTTGGAAAGACCGCCAGAGGAGCCTGGTTCAATTCGGGGGGCATGGACTCCCCATTTAAAATTGCGTTAAATAAGGGCATTAGATAGGGGGTAAGCAGGGGTTCAAATTTTTTGTAGAACAAATTAGTGAAGCCATCTGGCCCCGGGGATTTGCCCAGCTTAAGACCCAAAATGGCCGATTTAACTTCCTCTAAGGACACATCCGAGTTCAGTGTTTCTAAGTGGTAGTCCGGAACACTGGGGAGGTCTTGCAACCTTATAAAGGAGTCAATATCTGATTCGCTTCTATGGGACTGGGAGGAGTATATAGTTTGGTAAAAGTTCTGAAACGTTTTCTGGATGTCATTAGGGCTACAGGAAATATGACCATCTGACCTTCTAATATGGGAGATTCTATGTGGGGAAAATGTATTATTTAGTCTTCTAGCAAGCATAGTATCAAGCTTATTTGCCTTCCAATAATGTAGGTGTTTCATCTTCCTCATCGCCCTTTCAGTATGATACGATAGTATGCGATCTAGTTCAAGCCTTGTCTTGTCAACAAACCTGCATCCCTTACGGGAAGGGTTCTGTTGATTTACCTCTTCCAGCCTCTTTAGTGTCCTTGTAAGGTCTGCCTCCTTTTGCCTAAGGTTTTTTCTTAGGATTGAGGCCAGTTTAACGGCCGTTCGCCTAATAAAAGCCTTATGGGCAACCCAGAGCCAGCCGGCTCCAGTTTCAGGAGAGACATTATTCTAAAAAAATTGCTTTATGTCCTTTGCAAATACTTCCACGCTCGTCTATTATCCAAGTGTAGGGTGGTTGTAAATTTGGCCTTAGCTCCATCTCCATGATTACCAAGGCATTGTCTGACTAGGGGCAGGGTACAATCTCAGTTCTCAAAATTGAGTCATATAGGGGGGAGCCAACAAAGATAGCATCAATCCTAGAGTATGTCAAATGGGTTAAGGAATAGAATGACTATTCTCTCTTAGCCGGGTGCATACCCCTCCAGGCATCGACCAGCCCCAGGCTATCAAGCAGGGACTCAATCTGTTTGGTTCTGCTGGGGAATCTGTTCTTAGCGGGCTTCCCTGACCTATCCAGAGTTGAATCCAAGGTAAGGTTTAGATCCCCCCCAACTATCAGCCTTCCCAAGTCTTGGGATTCAATTGTTTTCAACAAGCCAATTAAAGTTGTGTAGGGCAAGGTAGTGGGAGAGTATAGGGAAACTAAAGTCATTCTGGCCCCCCGATAGTACCAGTCACCATTACATAGTTACCCTTTTTGTCAACAAAGTTACTTTCTACCTGAAACAGAATGTTTTTATGTAGGAGGATTGCACAGCCAGCTCTCTTAGTAGGGAGGGTGGCCAGGAAATAGGTGGGGTAATCCCTGTGTAGGAATTTGGGTTTGTTATTACGAGAGAAGTGGGTTTCTGCATAAGAATAACTGCGGGTTTATGTTTTTTATAGAATGCAAAAGCCTTCCGCCTCTTAAAAGGGGAATTGAAACCCTTCACATTATGGGTTATAAGAGTGTAGTTAGACAGAGCCATTGAAAACTTGGTGTGGGACCCCAGGTGTATGAGTCTTTACCTGAGAGGTGATCTCGTAGGAGGGAGGGCAAGGAGGAGCCCCGGACGCCAACAGCTGTTGGTCTGCGGCTGATAATCCAATTTTCCTGCTATCTTGTGGGAAGAGAAAAATGCAAAGAAAGAAAGTCAGTCGTGCTTTAGCGAGGTATATCCGTTTAGTTAGACTACAGGGTGATACCAAGTTAACCATTACCTCTTTTCTCGTGTTTTAACTATGGAAAATCAAAATTAAGTGTTTTAAGCGTTTAGTCTAAAAAGTAACCTTCATCAATTTCTCCAAATGGTATAGAGAAATCTAATCCACATAAAGTGGGGAACATATGGGCCCTCCATACATAGATGTAAGTGCTTCAGCACTGAAAAGCAGTCTTCCGGTGTGCGGGTGGTGTAGGTTACACCTTGAAATGTGAAGGTGAGGGCGAATGGAAAATTCCAGCGGTATTGAATCTTGTGTTGGAGAAGGATAGCAATAGCCGGTTTCATCAGTCTACGTTTGTGAAGAGTCTCTGGGGACAGGTCAGCATAGAACTGTAAGGGCGATTCGTCAGGCCCCTTCACCGTGTGCAGCTTCCTGTTGCAGAGAGTAGTAGATCCCTCGCCTGGTGCCTCATGAATCTGACTATGACATCTTTAGGGGCATCCGGGCTCCTTGTGACTCCTAGAGCTCTATGAACTCGTTCAATTTCCCACATAGTTTCAGACTGGTTGGGAAGAATCGCCTCCACGGTATCTCTCAGGTAGTTTGGCAGGTCTTGAATGGCCCTTGGGATGCTTCTGACGCGGATGTTGTGGAGGCGAGACCGGTTTTCCAGTTCCTCTATCTTGTCTGCAAGATCGGTTATATGGGACATGTTCTGCTTTATAGAGGACTGGTCTCTTTCCTGGGCCTCCACTACCTGGTAAGTCATTTCTTCCAGGAGCTGCGTGTGCTGTCCCAGGTCTTTCAGGTCCTGCCTGAGAGGTTCAATTGCCCTTGCCAGAAGCCGCTCAATCGTGGCCACTGACCTGGCCGATAGATCCACATGTTGGTGAGGTTTTTTGGGGTTCTCTTCCTGGTCGGAGCATTCCGAGTGTTCTGAAATAGAGTCACCAGGAGACATGTGCCGGGCGGCCTTTGGTGGAAAATGCTCCCGTATACCCTTCGCTGAGGATGAGCGTTTGAGTTTCGGCATCTCGAGGGGTTCAGATAGAGGAAACCACTGAAAAAACGCCGACGATTCGGCCCAGTGCAATATGCAGTGAGAGGCTGCACTTAAAACTTTGCTAAGGGCTCCAGTGAGTCAGATTGTGTCATATGTTAGGCTCTGTAGGTGTAGTAACGACCTCTGCTGGCTGTGTTTCCGGGTCCGCTTCCCATTTTGCTCTTAGGCCATGTTGAAGGCCTAGCCCTTAGTCAAGAATTCTGGAGACAAGCCGACCCTGTGCCTGCCTATGTAGGCAAATTGCTCTTGTATAGATATTGCACAGAGTCTCGCCTTTGTTTTAAGGCCTGTTGGATTAGGGTGACATGCCAGTTAGCGTATAGAATGGGTCAGTTTGTTGCATCCAGCAGTATATTATTCATGTATTGCCAGGTTGTTTCTGTAGTACTCCACAAGTCCACCGGGTGGAGGTAGAGATGTAGAAATGCAGAAGTGCAGGCTGCTCAACCTTGTCTTTATATTTGCCTATAAAGAGGCAGATCACTCTTGTCCTACTGATTCACAAAGTCTTGCCCAGTGAGGAGCTGCTTATATGCAATTTGTTGAGGTAAAATAGGAGAAGTGTTTATTAAAACATAAGGAGACAGTCTCAGATGTAAGGGAAGCAGGGATGCTTTCTCCCTCAGGTATTTGTATACACTGATGTCCCAAGCATTTGAAAGGGTATCTGTTAAAAGACAATTATTGTGAAGCAAAAGCTGCATGGGCTATATTAGAGAAGTATCTAGGCATTTGTCCAGGATGGGAGGATCATAAAGTTAGTTGGGCCTTAGCTTAAGCTTATTCCCCCTCTGTGATGGAAGGTACCTGCAGGCCCACGTGTGAGGGCACCCAAGATGGCCGCCGTTCGCAGGCTTTTTCTCTCTGCTTCTGGGGGCTCTGTCCACCTCTTTGTTGCCCCTGTGACCCTCCGGTCGGAACCAGCCGTCCCCGGAGGTCTCCCCAGGGTCGTCCGTGGTCTCCTGGGCACCAGGTTATGGCTCCTGGGCTGCCGGCTCCACTGCGGGCCTTTTCCTCTCTCTCTCTGACCTCCCTCTCTCCGTGCCTGCTCTCCAGGGGGTTCCCCTCCGGCTTGGTCCGCTCCCAGGCTCCCCTCTCTCGATCCGGGACTGGTAGGGTGGCTTTTCTCCTGCAGAGGCGCTTCCCTGCTGGGGTTGCACGCCTCTGCCTGCTGAGTGGCTGGCTGGTCTCCCGGGCTGCTCCAGCCTCTGTGCAGGGAGTCCCACGGGAGATCGGGATCACCTCCCCTTCCTCTCCCAGATGTTCCTGGGGTCCCCTCAGCTAGTTGGGCCAGATATGGGCCCCTGGTTTGCAGCCAACACCACGGAGCCCCCACAGACACGTCCGTCTCGTTCGGACGCTAGCTCCGCCCGCTTTGACTTTGCTTTTTGACGGCATATTGTGTTTGGATTTAGACATAGTGCCAAGAAAGAGCGTTTAACTGTCAAATTCATTTTTAATACTCCACCAAAAATCGTGATCCTGACCTTCTTTTCCACTCTGGGACCAGTCAGAGTCACCTTTGTTGACAAATGTTGGAAAACTCTATGATAGAACCAAGTGAAAATTACGTAAACAAGAGTTAGTGAATGGAAACTTCGTCCAAATTGAAACTAGTTGACTATATAGCAATTTTGTTAGTCATTCAATAACTACCCATTTACTCATACGGATTATCACTTCTGTAATTGCTTATACCGCTTTCAGCTTGTGAATAAACCAGCCAGTTTACTACTGTACAGTAAGAACTTCTTAATGTCAGCAAGGTTCAGTGTTGTCCCTTTAAGAAGGCGGTCAAATATTCCACAATGCAACTGGGTTTATGCAGAAAGTGCCCTAATAGCTATAAATTAGCGTTAATCAAGGGCCCTGTGTTATTTGTTGTCTGCTATAAAACCTCTTGTGCTCTTTAATAGCTATATAGGTAAAAAAGATAGAAATAGAGTACCATACATAGGCCCTCATTCAATTGCAATTTGGCCAATTGAATAGGGCTCTAAATAAGCACATAGCATATTTTTTTTAAAGAAGTTTTTAGTTAGTAAACATCTATCCAAAAGCAAAGTTTTCACTAACTAAAAACTTCTTTAAAAAAAATATGCTATGTGCTTATTTAGAGCCCTATTCAATTGGCCAAATCTCAATTGAATGAGGCCCAAAGTCTCTGGAATATTATACATTGTTGTGTAGGATGATACGCCTCAATTCCCCTCGATGTACAAATTCAGCTTTTAAATGTGAATTGTACAGAGGATATAATTATAAGCTTTGCTATACGATGCTGTTACTGCTATGCAATAAGAACTACTTTATATCCAAAATGTTCCATGAATTCATTTTGAAGAGGAATTTAAATGTTCACCAATGCCATTGGCATTATACAAAGCACATCATAGTAACAAATTTCTTGATAATCACACAGAACCCTTTTTTTTCTTTTCTTTCTTTCTTTTTTTTTTTGTTCTTACTTATTGTCTACTGTGAGGCATCACTTGCTCTCCGTTTTAGGATCAAGCAGGCAAATATAATACTGTGCAAAATATCAGCATTGGTGTGCACTGTTGTAGAAATAGATATTTTTTACTCTTATTATCCAGTTCTGCATTGCATAATAATTTAAATGATTTTGTGAGCAGATTAAAGATATAGACTCACAGCTAGAAGAGTGAAAGGCAAAAAAGGACTGTGGTACTTAGCTTTGCTGCTGAGCTGGTGATAGCAAACCAGCAATTCCAGGCAGTGTGTCCAACTTTATGGGCTTAAGAGAGGAAGATTAAATTGCCACTGCCAGTCAAGACCTCGCAGGTTGTCTGCTCCAGTGCGTCCTTGTCAGCACTCTACCACACCAGACGCTGAAAAGCGGCCTTCCGGGAAAATCCTCCTCCTGTCTGCTCAGCTGTGCCTCCCAAGCCTCTCCTCTGTACAGTGTCGGGACATTAGGGTTCGGCAAGCTCCGACCGCCGGCACCTCCACCCGCCAACTGCCATCTCTAATGACTAGAGCATCATTTCCGGTCACGCCCCGCATCTGCCAGATATGTCTGAGGTGCTGCGGTCCAGAGTGTCACAGAGAGTTGGACACAACTGAACATCTAAACAAACAAAACTTCTCGTTACAAAATTAAAAATAAACAGTTAAAAAAAAACTTCATGAATGAGAACCACAACAGCTGGCTTTACGCATTTAACCAATGTTACATTCAACAACTTTTTTGTAAACAGTTCTGTGCCATGTAATAACATATATACAAGCAAAAAATTTTTTTTATGTTTTTCTACATTTTAATGCTATGCTAAAGGTTGCAAGGAGGAGAGATATTATATGCTGAGTCAAGATGTTTTGAGAAGTACACTTTGCATTTTAAAGCTATAGGTAGTTACAAGTACTATCATATGAGAATTTAAATAAATTGCATTTCTTATTTTGAATTTTCTACTTTTTATACATTGTATAAAGGATTTTATGGTCCAACCTATTAGCCTGTGCTGTTATTAGTGGAATCACTTTTACAAATTTCTAATTATTCCCTGTGGATCTGAATACATTGTTTAAAACCAACTTTCCTTAAGAATCTGACCAAGCACGAACCCCTACTCCTACTGTAATTAGGGTAATTACTCAATTGGGCCTGCACATGCTCAGATTTTTAAAGTCAGCTGGCATGCAGACTCCCAGGGAATAATAAGCAATTATTGGCAACAGTCACAAGTTGATAAGTGGATCACCAAGGCGGATTAACAGATAAAAATTACAAACTGCAATTTAAGTTTGCTAAACCTAAATGCTATTTTTTAGTAACATTCAGTTGGTAAGTATGTATTATAGTTTTAAATTTAAACCACATCTGGAACCTCCCGGTATATGCTAATGACGCTGCGCACATGTGACGTCACATGCTCGCCGGCGCCGGGTCAAGGAG
Source organism: Discoglossus pictus (assembly GCA_027410445.1). NCBI lineage: Eukaryota > Metazoa > Chordata > Amphibia > Anura > Alytidae > Discoglossus > Discoglossus pictus. The sequence goes on along the minus strand of CM050169.1, from coordinate 187,032,032 downwards.
CGGAGGCCGGAGCACAAGCAGGTAAGTGAGGGGGGAGGTGTTTAGGTGGAGGAGGGGGGTTGAGGGGGGTTTAGGTTGAGGAGGGGGGTTAAGGAGGGAGGTTGGGGTTGAGGGGGATTGACGGGGGAGGTTGAGGGGGGTTGAGGTTGAGGAGGTGGGTTGGGGTTGAGTGGGTTTGAGGTTGAGGAGGGGGGTTGAGGTTGAGAAGGGAGGTTGAGTATGGGGGGTTGAGGATGAGGATGGGGGGTTGAGGAGGGGGTTGAATTGGAAGGTTGAGGAGGGAGTTGAGGATGGGGGGGTTGAGGAGGGAGGTTGAGGAGGGGGTTGAGGAGGAGGGTTGAGGAGGGAGGTTGAGGATGAGGAGGAAGGATGAGGAGGGAGGTTGAGGATGAGGAGGGAGGTTGAGGATGGGGGGTTGGGGTTGAGGGGGGGTTGAGGTTGAGAAGGGGGTTGAGGGTGAGGATGGGGGGTTAGGAGGAAAGATGAGGATGGGGTCGAGGATGGGGGTTGAGGAAGGGGTTGAGGATGGGGGGTTGAGGATGAGGAGGAGGGGTTGAAGGGGGTTGAGGATGGGGGTTGAGGAGGGGGGATGAGGATGGGGGGTTGAGGAGGGAGGTTGAGGAGGGGGTTGAGGATGAGGAGGGAGGTTGAGGATGAGGAGGGAGGTTGAGGGGGATTGACGGGGGAGGTTGAGGGGGGTTGAGGTTGAGGAGGTGGGTTGGGGTTGAGGGGGGTTGAGGTTGAGGAGGGGGGTTGAGGTTGAGGAGGGAGGTTGAGGATGGGGGGTTGAGGATGAGGATGGGGGGTTGAGGAGGAGGTTGAGGAGGAAGGTTAAGGAGGGGGTTGAGGATGGGGGGAAGAGGTAAGTATGTATTATAGTTTTAAATTTAAACCACATCTGGAACCTCCCGGTATATGCTAATGACGCTGCGCACATGTGACGTCACATGCTCGCCGGCGCCGGGTCAAGGAGCGGAGGCCGGAGCACAAGCAGGTAAGTGAGGGGAGAGGGGGGAGGTCTTTTGGTGGAGGAAGGGGGTTGAGGGGGGTTTAGGTTGAGGAGGGGGGTTGAGGAGGGAGGTTGGGGTTGAGGGGGATTGACGGGGGAGGTTAAGGGGAGTTGAGGTTGAGGAGGTGGGTTGGGGTTGAGTGGGTTTGAGGTTGAGGAGGGGGGTTGAGGTTGAGGAGGGAGGTTGAGTATGGGGGGTTGAGGATGAGGATGGGGGGGTTGAGGAGGGGGTTGAGTTGGAAGGTTGAGGAGGGAGTTGAGGATGGGGGGGTTGAGGAGGGAGGTTGAGGAGGGGGTTGAGGAGGAGGGTTGAGGAGGGAGGTTGAGGATGAGGAGGAAGGATGAGGAGGGAGGTTGAGGATGAGGAGGGAGGTTGAGGATGGGGGGTTGGGGTTGAGGGGGGTTGAGGTTGAGGAGGGGGTTGAGGATGGGAATGGGGGGGTTGAGGAGGGAGGATGAGGATGGGGGGCTTGAGGAGGGGGTTGAGGATGGGAGGTTGAGGAGGGAGGTTGAGGAAGGGGTTGAGGAGGGGGGTTGAGGATGGGGGGTTGAGGAGGGAGGTTGAGGAAGGGGTTAAGGATGAGGAGGAGGGGTTGAGGAGGGGGGTTGAGGATGGGGGGTTGAGGAGGGGGGTTGAGGATGGGGGTTGAGGAGGGAGGTTGAGGATGGGGTTGAGGATGAGGAGGGAGGTTGAGGATGAGGAGGGAGGTTGAGGATGAGGAGGAGGGGTTGAGGAGGGGGGTTGAGGATGAGGGGTTGAGGAGGGAGGTTGAGGAAGGGGTTGAGGATGAGGAGGAGCGGTTGAGGAGGTTGGTTGAGGATGGGGGGTTGAGGATGGTAGGTTGAGGATGGAGGTTGAGGAGGGGGTTGAGGATGAGGAGGGAGGTTGAGGATGAGGAGGGAGGTTGAGGATGAGGAGGGAGGTTAAGGATGAGGAGGGAGGTTGAGGAGGGTGATAAGGGAGGGGGGAAGAGACACAGGGAAGGGAGAGGGGAGAAGAGACACGGAGAGAGAGGGGGACATAGAGGGCACAAGAGGGACAAAGGGGGCAGCATATTTCCCACCCTCACCTTTTACTTGAGTCACTCATTTTACCCAGTATTTTGTGGTAAAATGGGTGCCTCTGCTTATACTCGGGTCGGCTTATACTAGAGTATATATACGGTAAGTAATACTGAGCCATTTTAAAAATTGTATCTACACTTCCAAGTAGAGCACCTAACTGTATTTATATACAACCAAACACACAATTGTGGGTGTACACTATATTCTCAAGGCACTCTCTCCATCTGTATCATGGTGACAGGTAATTGCAAGTGGAAGAAAAACCAATCAGTGCATTAATGTAAGCTTTCTGCATAATAAAGTACTGCTTTCTGATATACACTTTAGCAATATTTAATACCTAAATGTTCCTCTTACTTGTTAAATGAAAACCTCTTTATTAAAGGGCCATTTAACTCACTATAAGTGCTGTTCATGGTCTGAAAGAGCACAAGATTCTATGCTAAAATGATCTATCTTTTTTTCCTTATTAACCTAATAACACCTAAAAAACTATGATCTTAGGTCTGTTTACAAACATACTCCTGACTGTTCCATGATTAACAACATCTGCCGCACCAGCAGATTAAGCTCCATGTGAGCACAAAGAGTTATAGTTTTCCCTGCACTTCAGGAATGCAGCAGGACCACTATCTGTAATTTTTTGTAGATTCCAGCAGTAATTTCCCTGCACAGATGAATTTGTAAAGGCTTGACACTCTGTCTGCTTGTGCTCATGGCAAGGAGCAGTTGCTGTGAGTGTGTCTGGGTGCATGTCAGAGTCTCCATGTAAACAGGGATTTCATTTATAAATTTCTCTGTAAAAAAAACTGATTAAAAAAATTCAAAAAGCATTTCAACATCTTTTTAAGAGATCTTTGATGTGGTCCAAACTGTGCTGAATGAAGTGGTCTTTTAACAAACTAATATTTTGTCCATAGTCACTTCTAAAATGAAGCCCTTATGTCATAGCCCTGAGTCAATTAGGCATCCAACTAATTACAAAACAGTCCTAATTTTGGGGTGGGAAGGGGTTGTTTTATTATGTCGATGTACGAGATGTGGTTTACTGAAAGCTTCTTACAAATGATTTTGGCTCTTATAGAATTCATCTAATGGCATCAAATTAATTTGTACTCTAACTTTAGACCAAATATGAAGGCCTGTACTATTACATTAATATATCTAACACATATCTATTGGCCAAGGACAGACACATATTTTTGAAGAGATATATTACTTTATCATGTTTTTTTCTATTCACAAATATTAGAAGAAAATATACTTAGTAAGTGTGCACTAATTTAAAATACATATAAATGCTCCATATTAATACTAAATACTCCACATACATAATTCTGGGATTCTAGAATTGTATATATGGAGAGGAACCAGTGGAAAAAAAGAAGGATATTTCATCAAAAGAGGGAAGGGAGATGGGAGGGAAAAGGGTATTTTATCTTACAAAGGGACTGTTTATCCAAAAATGCAGAGCTGGGTGTATGCATAAGCGTGTATTTTTATCTGATGAGCTTGACAAGTGTAGTAGTTTCTAGTTAGGGCCAGAGGAGCAGCTATTGTTATACTGATATGGTACCTGATATTACAAGCTTTCTGAGAAAAATATTTAAAAATCGTTTGTGCTCTATAAGGAAGTAAAATGGAATGCAGGCCAACAAGTTAGAAAATAGATTATTTACAATCAATAGCTTTGAACTCCATGAGAATAACCAAGTTTCTTTTTCAGGGTTCACAATTTTCATCGTCAAACATAATCATTATATTATTGTTAAATTATATACACTTCTCAATATATATATTTGCATGTTATGGCCTAAGCTATGAAGATTAAAATACAGCAGTGCTAACTGGAAATGCCAACTTATTTCTTTGATAAGTAACATGTGCTTGTCACTGCCCTATAAAATTATGATAACATCAGCATTGACTTATTTTAGCAGAATGAAACCTTACCTTTGTGACATGTCAAATGGTGGCACTGATGAAAAATGGGGATAAAAGATACAAAGTAGAGAGTGCTGCCCAGGGCCTGAAGACCTCAATGAGAGCTCAGACCAGAAAGCTAGACTGATTAGGCCAAGGACATTATGGCTCCCATTCAATTTCTAGCTTGCAATTGCCTCCAAACTGAACTTTTAGCTGGGGCTAACCTTTCTTCTAAACATTTAGATGTATTCAACTGTCTCTAACCCATAATTACAGGCTCACAGCCTGCACACGCAAACCATGAAATCGTAAGTAGGATTTCAGGTGGCATGATCATGTGATCTGGCAATAATTAAGCAATCGAGACAGCCAATATGACGTCAATAAAACAGAGGTTACAATTAACCTGCAATTGCAAGCAAAGCATTAATACACGCAAATAAGTAATGTTTGCCGATCGGGCTGCACTCAAGCAATCTTGAAATACATTAAAGCATCTGTTCAGGTCCATGTGGGTGGCCTGATATGTATTACCCCTTGATTTCCAGGATCAATATAACATACGTAAAAGTTACAAATAATGATTTTCATTTCAGATTTGCAAGTTTGAGACTGTTTCTAATGCCTTTCATTGCTTTCCCAGTATTTTTAATTACAGTAGTGTGTACTTATTTGCTGCTACAGTTATACGAACATGTGCTTGACCCACTTGCGAGTTCTATCTAGTACTCATATCATTTTTTGATACATTTGCAATTTACGGGTTTGAAGGCCATTGCGGGCTTGTTGAATTTTTCTAATTGAATATCGATTTTGCGTCTTTAGCACTGGTAACATTTACAGGCTTGAAAAATCAATGGAGGAGATACGACACGCTTATGTTTATGACAAGCCTGCAGTGCTTTTGAGCCTGTAACTCGCAATTGGATTACAAACTGGATTAAATTAAATTAAATGTAGCCAACTGGATATTCAAAACCTGGATATTCAAGTAATTGAGATTTGGCCAATTGAATGGTTATTGGTTATGTGGTTATTCTCATAGAGTTCAAAGCTATTGATTGTAAATAATATATTTTCTAACTTGTTGGCCAATTGAATGGGGCCCTATTTCAGGAACTCTCGTACGATTAGCTTGCACAGAGCTGCACAGCTCACTTAGTAATATGCCTCTGTACTCTAGAGTACTCTAGAGAGTAAGCTGATCTTGTAACATAAGAGGAGTCTTGATATCTTTGCTCTTTAATATTGCTCTTTACTGACTACTGTCTGTAACATTCCAGTTTTCAAGGTTTGCAGAGATATGGTCAGCATCCCTGTGTTTTTCTTGAAAACATGCTCAAGTCCAAACAGATATCCACGTATTCACAAGAGAAAAATAAAAATTGGTGACAAACTAAGACTAAAAAGTTAAAAAAATCTAATGTAATTCCAAATTTCATGGCTTAATTTGAATGAAATATTGTTACTCTTTTAAAGGGAGGAGACATTTAGGATATATGGGTGTGATGCGTGATGCTCACATTCTGACAACTTTTTTTAGAGCATTAAAAACTGGCTTGTGTTATCCTTTGTTTGTAAAGTGGATCATTCCTAAGAAATTCAATATTATTTGTGCTTTGTTGTAATGCAAATGAGTGGCCTTGAATACTAATTGGCTGCTTTGATATGCTAATGTGAAACACAATTCCACTTGGCTTTCTCTAGGGGGTCCAAGTAATGCCCCAATATTATTATGCAGTTTTTTTCCCATTTTTATTTATGCTCTAAAGCTAGATTCAGAATAACATCTTCTTCTGATTGGCTCTTGTCTTTCTGTGCCAATCAAAATTGATCAGTATCAATGTCTTTGTCAAAGATAAATAAAAATAAATGGCATCACCAAAAAAAATCCCTCCTATTGTGATTCAGAATTTTCTTTGATACATTTTTAAACAAGATGTTTTAAACATTAGCAAAATATTTTTTCGCATGGAAAGCATGAACCGTGTAATGTTAAATTTTATCCCATAGCATTTTTTTATCCCTTTTAATCGTACACAATTGAAGCAGAATAATTTTTTTTTATGGTCAGCCAATCCGAATCTGCACAGCTTTTTTTTATCGCCAATCAGATTTTGTAAGTCATTATCTGCACATTGGAATACTCTTTGTGTAAAAGATAATCTAATCCCTTTCTGAACATTGCTGAGGGTGGAGTATTTCTTGCTCACGTCTGCAAGGACATACTTTTATTGCAGAATAAACAGTAAGATTGCTGTATTTCCGATTAATCACTTTGGAATTTTTAAAACATGCAGTTTTAGAGGCATGACAAAAACACGTCACCTTACTTTGATTTTTTTTCCTCTGTAAATATCTAAATTAGACAACAGTAAGGGAAAGGCAGTTCCCAATTTAACTTATGTAAAATACTCCCATTACTGTTGTGGATTCTAAACTTAACTGCAAGTAAGGAAGTTACGTGTGACAATATCTCGGAATTAGCAATTAGTAAGGCTGAGTAATGGTTTCAAGGTTCCTTATTTCTATTTGATCTTGCTGCTTTATTACTAAATGCTTTACCAACACTGTTACTTGTTGTTGAATTCCAATTAGAACAGAATTTACCCTATATTGTATGATCTAATTACCTCACAACTACCTCACTGGATAATATTTGGGACCATTATTTTTATATTCTACTGGAAGGAAGCGGTACCAGCACAAGAACGCCAGCGGGGAGAGCGGGAGAAAGGCCAAAAGCGAGGAGGGAGGAGGAGACACAGAAGGGCGAACAAGAGATGTGCAAACCAACGAGAAAGCGGCAAGGGAGAAGTGGGAGGGAAGAAGCACAAACGCAGGAAGGGGAGACGCCGAAGGCAGTAGAAACAGTTGGTGGCAGTAAAGAAAGAACAAAATAGAAGCGATGAGAAGAAACACGGGAAACTTGACTAAAATCAACACGGTCAATAGAAACGTGAGACAAGCGTGCAATTAGTGGGAGGACTCAGAGAGCTTTATATAGGGGCGTGGGAGAGGGACCCTCCTACAATCCCAGATACCCACCTGGTTATATATATATATATATATATTTATCTATTTATTTATTTTATATATATATATATATATATATATATCACATATATAGTTGGGAGCATACGAGTTGTTGCTAACGCTTGCAGGCTCGCGCACCTTGCCAGCAACTGCGACAATCGCAAACTTTACGCTGTAACGCAAACAACATACGACACAGCAACTGCGACCCTCGCAAACTTTACGTTGTAACGCAAACAACATACGAGACACGTTACCACTTATTACGACCTCGCAAAAATCGTCCGCAACCCGCGGATTTTTTTTTTTTTAAACACAATAAATACACACAACATATACATAAAAAGTTTACCTACAGCAAGAAGAAGCATCCAGGACCTCAAAAAATGAAGTTACACCTTAATTTAACTCAAAATAAAAAAGTTTAGACACTCAAAAATTCTCTAAGCGAGAGAAAAAATGGCGGCCGAACAAAACGAAAACGAGGCTACAGCACTCTAAACACGCAAAACACCACAAGAAACACGCAAAACACCACAAAACACCTACGGATATTTTTCTACAGACGTATACCACACATTACCCGCCATTTTAGAACAATGTGGAAGTACACAACTACGCTAACGGTTTGGTCTTGCGCACGCACACTATTACACTGCACACGTTCATCACGCTTACACAGCAGCTCCACACCACTAATGCTGCAGCAATAGCAAAACAGATTGCCAGCTCTTCAACACAATGCTTCCTCCATATATTACTTCAAAATATGTAAAGTATATTACTTTATTAATCTATTAGTTATTTTATTATTATACACCAAATAGCATTAGCTCACTTACAATTTCAATGCCGTCATTTTTTAACGGGCAATTCGCTAGTGTATATATATATATATATATATATATATATATATATATATATATATATATATATATACATGCTAATGTATAAGTGGACAGGCTCTTCAAGATTTTCCATAATGACGTGCGGACTCAAGGCTTAGATGTGATTTTTTGCAAACATTAATATTTGAAAAAGTTTAAAGCAACAAAATGGAAGACTATTTAATTATACAGACAATGAGCAAAATGACATATTCACCATGGCCCTCATTCAATTACGATTTGGCCAATTGAATAGTGCTCTAAATAAGCACATAACATATTTTTTTCAAATAAGTTTTTAGTTAGTGTAAACCTTGCTTTTGGATAGATGTTTACTAAGTAAAAATTTCTTTCAAAAAAATATGTTATGTGCTTATTTAGACCCCTATTCAATTAGGAAAATTGCAATTGAATGAGGGCCCATTTGTGGGAGAGAACATTTCCTTCTATAATGCCTGTGTTCACTGCTATCTTGCTAGATACATTTAAAATGTGTGGCTCATAAAAACTGGCAACAAAAATATCTTGTGAAATTCTGGTTAACAATCCAGCATCTTCAGCCATGAAGGGCCCTGGTTTTGACAGAAGAGCTGGTGGGCCCCAATATGTCTTTCCATACGTCCTAGTTTAGATGATTTTACTTTTGCCACTACTCATATAGCTTTTTATTGTCAACCTGCTAAAACTTCTTCAGTCTCTATAATCATCTGACAACAAAAAGGCATATTGTAGAGGAGTTCAGAACAAAATCTTTTTACACAAACCCTATGTATATTTAACCGCTTTGCTAAAGAATGAATATGCTTTGCTTTGAATAAAATTCACTTAAAAACTGAAAAGCAAAGTGCTATGCGATTTAAAAATCAAGAAGCTAGGAATCTTCTAAGTATATAATTAGTCTTCCAGCTCATTCTCCTTCACTGATGTTTCTTTTACACCATTTTTTCCAACAGACACTTTTTCTGGTGTTTCAACAATTACCTAAAGTGTGAAATTACAGTTGGGAACTGAGGCCTCAGAACATGTTGTATAATCTGCAATACCCACAGATATTCCTATTGCAATGCTTGGAAACATTCAAGATTCAGATATAATAAAAATACATAAAAATGGAAAACATATTCTGAATACATACAAAGAATGCATATAGCCCTAGCTGGTTTACGTTTCGTTCAGCCATTTTAAAACAAGTAACAATTAGTGACTGTATCCTGTCTGGATATGTGAACCAACAATTGGAATATAGTAGCTACAACTGCCAGTGCTTTCATCATGGCTAATCAGAAACAAAATTGTTTATGAGGACACTCCTGAGAAAGTAGTAGCAGAACCAGTCGAGAGAAGAAAATGGAACACTGAAGTGAAGAATACTTATATAAAAAAGTAAAAAAATGTAAGTGCTGCATTTATTTTTCTAAAAACATTTTTCCCAATCTCAAAAGTCCATAAAGAATAAAATTGGCCACAGTAACTCTTTAATTGGTCTCTGCCACCCCAAATTTTAGTTGAGGTTGAGGCATGAATTATGTCATGTTGTTTGGGGCTAAAAGACATAGCCACATATGATGATGTCATCACTCTGCTCTCCCATCATCCCCTGCTCCTATTAGGTTACTTGTTAGTTGTGAGGATTGTGGTCTTTCTATTACACATCTTTCCTATGAATGGGTGAGATTACCTTTTTCTCCATAATGATTGTGGTTGCTGCATCAGTATAAGTGACCATGAGCTTCATTCAATTGAGCCTTTCGGGAGATCCGGACTCGAAAACAGAGCCTGTAACTTATTTTGCTACTTTACGGGCTCTGAGCTGCGATTCGTTGTGATGCATTGCGATTTGTCAAATCGCAAGTTAATGCGATCTAAGCCTTTGATCTTTTACAGCCGCAAGACTTCCGAACGCTAAAATTGCAAATCGCTATTCAATTGCTGCGATTCTACCTCGTTAACCACTCTGTCAAGCCCGCAAATGGCAAAAGTTGAACCCCAAGTTACTGGTACCAAGGAGGCCGCGCAAAGGGCTTAATGACATGAACTGAGCACTGTAAATGCAAATATACACACACTACTGTACTTTTATTAAAAGGGAAAGTGATGTAATGTCATAGAATTAATAGCACAACATTCTCAAGCTCGCAAATCGCCCAAATAAAATACTTTATTTCATGTTCAATTTCCGTGTTATATCGATCCTGGCAATCAATGTGTTAATACATATGATGGAACTTGCATGTAATAGAATATCATATTTATGGCTTTATTAATATTGCATTATATTATCTGGAATGTGGGTCCGATCTTAACTCATAATTCAAGCCCATAGGACTTTAAAATCCAACCTCCATTTTTCATTGAAGTTCTATGGGCTTGAACATGATCGCTGACGCAAGGCCGTAACTCGTGATTAGAAACCGCCAATGGAATGTGGGTCATATGGTGACTCATGGTTCAAGGCCGTAGGACTTCAATGAAGAATGGAGGTTGGAATTCAAAGTCATATGTGCTTGAACCACGAGTCACGATCTGACCCCTCCCCTGTGTCTCTCCACTCCCTGTGTCTCTCCCACCCTCCCCTCCCCTGTGTCTCTTCCCCCCTTCCCTCCCCTGTGTCTCTTCCCCCCTTCTCCCCTACCCTATGTCTCTTCCCCTGTGTCTCTTCCCCCTCTCCCCTCCCCTGTGTCTCTTCCTCTCTCCCCTCCCCTGTGTCTCTCCCACCTCCCTTGTATCTCTTCCAACCATATCTCTTCCCCCTCTCCCCTGTGTCTCTTCCCCCCCTCTCCCCTCCGCTGTGTCATCCCCCCTCTCCCCTGTGTCTCTTCCCCCTCCCCTCCCCTGTGTCTTTCCCCCCTCTCCTACCCCCTGTGTCTTCCTCCGCCCTCTCCCCTGTGTCTTCCTCCCCCCACCACTCTCCCTTTTCCAAGATGCAAGGAGATGTAGTAGGTATATTCTGTATTGACCCCCATGAGTGACAGGGTTAATTAAGGGTTTATGTTTTTTTTTTATTAACCCCCATGAGTGAAAGAGTTAATTCATGTATTATGAGGGTCTGTATTGAACCTCATGAGTGACAGGGTTAATTATAGGTTTATGGGAGTCTGTATTGACCCTCATGAGTGACGAGGTTAATTAAGTGCTTATGGGGGTCTGTATTGACCCCCATGAATGACAGGGTTAATTAAGGGTTTATGGGGGTCTGTATTGACCCCCATGAGTGACAGAGGCAATTAATGTATTATGGGGGTCTGTATTGACCCCCATGAGTGCCAGTGTTATTTATTGGCTTATGGGGGTCTGTATTGACCTCCAATAAGTGACAGGGTTAATTATGCGTTTATGGGGGTCTGTATTGACCCTCATGAGTGACAGGGTTAATTAAATGCTTATGGGGGTCTGTATTGACCCCCATGAGTGACAGGGATAATTATAGGTTTATGGGGGTCTGTATTGAACCCCATGAGTCACGGAGTTAATTAAGTGCTTATGGGGGTCTGTATTGACCACCATGCGTGACAGGGTTAATTAAGTGCTTATGGGAGTCTGTATTGACCCCCATGCGTGACAGGGTTAAGGAAGTGCTTATGAGGTCTGTATTGACCCCCATGCGTGACATGGTTAATTAAGGGATTATGGGGGTCTGGATTGACCCCCATGAGTGATCGGGTTAATTAAGAGCTTATGGGGGTCTGTATTGACCCCCATGAGTGACAGGGTTAATTAGGGGTTTATGGGTGTCTGTATTGACCCCCATGAGTGAGGGGGTTAATTAAGTGTTTATGGGGGACTGTATTGACCCCCATGAGTGACAGGGTTAAAGAAGGGCATATGGGGGTCTGTATTGACCCCCATGAGTGACAAGGTTAATTAAGGTTTTTTTGGGGGTCTGGATTGACCCCCATGAGTGATAGGGTTATTTATTTATTTTTTATTACGGGTCCTTTAAGGACCTTTACGGTCCTTTAAGGACCCGTAAGGCGGGAGTTTTTAATTTTCATTGCAGCGGGGGTCCCCGCTGCGAGGGTTAATGTGGGGTTAATGCGGGTTTCCGAGCTTATCTAGGATCACGTGGGGTTAATGCAGGTTTCTGAGCTTATCTCGGATCCATTTTTGGGTGTTGTAAGTGGCTGGGCGGTCCGGGGTCGTGGAGGCTCGTTTTCGTTTTTTCCGGCAGCTATTTTTTCTTTCGCTTAGGAGATTTTTGAGTGGCTAAACTTTGTAAATTTGACAGAATTCGATGTTTAAGCTGTATTGCAGAGGTCATCGGTGTTCCCCCCTTGGTGTGGGTAAGGTGTTTATGTTATTTTTGTGTGCATTTTTTGTTTTTTTATGTTTGCCACTGTGCACGGTTTGTCCATTAAGCTCGTATTTTTACATCTCCTATATTTTTGGGTAAGTCCGTAGTTAGTAATTGCGTGTTTATGTGTTTTTTTCAAAGTGTCGGTTGTGTGGTCATTTATAACCATTTGTGAGACGCCGTAGAGCCTCCACCTCCGCAAATGCAGCCCCTCGCTTCACGAGGGTTTGCATTTGCGGCTCATTGCAGCCGACGTGGAAGCCTCCACCTACGCAAATGCGGCCCCTTGCTTCGCTGGCACTCATCTTCACCAGCGCAAGGAGAGGGCCGCAGTTGCAGCGGGCTCGCTATGCGAGACCGCTAGCGTTAACAACAACCCGCATGCTCACAACTATATATGTGATAGCAATTTCCCCTTCCGGATCACTACCTTGTTGTGGTGAAGGGGCTTCTGTACTTCAATGAAGCTGTGTGCTATACCATATAGGGTCACCCAAGATGGGCAGGTCATAACGGAAAGCTCAGACAAATTGTGGTCCACTGGAGAAGGGATTAGCAACTCACTCCAGTATCTTTGCCATGATTACTTCATGAATAAGCACAAGTCACAAGATGTGCCTGACGTGATGCAGTCAATGGGGTCACAGAGAGTTGGACATGACTGAAAGACTAAACACACACACAATACTGCTTTGACTTACACTTCTTGCGCTGTATAACAGTTGCACAGGCAATCATCAAGGCAGCTATGTTCACAATGTCTTCTTTTGGGCATGCCGCCTTTTGGGCGCTCTCGCCGCGCGCAACGTCATGTGCGCGCCGACAAAGGCGCGCTCCCACACCAGCGCAGAGAGAGGGTGAGTACTGTGGGAGAGAGACCTGGAGTTAGAGGGTGGGTACTAGGGAGAGAGACAGAGTGAGTAGTGGGGAGAGAGAGAGATGGGGAGAGAGGGTGAGTACTGAGGGAAGGAGGCAGAGCTGGGGAGAGAGGGTGAGTACCGGAGGGACAGAGGTTGAGCTGGAGAAGGAGAGGGAGGAGAGGGTGAGTGCAGAGAGGCGCGCCGGTGTGGGTGCACGCATTTGTCAGTTTTTGTGGGCGCGCACGAGATGTCGCACACGGCTCGTGCGCACAGAAGTCGTGCTAGCCTTTGTTTGCCTTCTGTGATGGATAATCAGACATGCTATCATTGTGTCTGTGATTTGCCATATACGTATAACAGAAAAATTATACACCCCTTTTAAAGTATATTTGACCTATAAACAAGAAGTTTCGCTGATAAATAAGAGAAATGAGGGTACCGAGTTCTACCATGTATTTTAAGACTTGCTCTAATAACTTGTATTTCTTGTTCTTTGCAGAACTAACACAATATACGGGCATATCATGGAATTTTACAACAGAGTTCATCTTGTTTGCTTGCCAGTTGCTATATAAAGTGATACCTTGAATTAAATTCCATAAAAATTGGCTAAACTAGTAGTTTCAAAAGTGTACAGAAGACAGAGGCATTTCCCCCACCACTGGATTGTCATTCCCAGGTCTGTACTACAGAAATACGGTAGATTGCGGGTAGCTAGAGGAGGCCAATTGAATATCAGTAACTTTTGTGGGCTACATTACAGGTTTCAGTAATTGCGATTTTGACATATATAATAAAATAATAAATTCCCCTTAGAAATGACTTGTCTGGATAATCAGTAGCCATTCCATAAAGAAGGGTTAGAGTACATGAAAAGCTTGCCAAGCCTTATACCTCCCAAATGTCCCACTTTCGGAGGAACAGATGCCATTTCAAGGAAATATTATCATGTCCCGCCCAGCAGGGGGGTAGGAACTGGGGGGGATAGAGGGAACAAATCCCCCCCCCCCCCAGATTATATGAAAAGGGGACAGAAAAAATAGCAAAATTATACATTATCTTGCATTACCAGATTTGGCCACCAGAAGGTGGTCAACTGGTATGAAGCAGTATGTCTTTCCCATGAAAGTTCTGACACATAATTCTGACCTCACTCAGGGCCATAGTTTTTTTGTCCATTTAAACTTGGCTCCTACGCCCATGCCTTCCAGGCTCCATAATGACACTCTTTTGAGTCCCTGACTCCATGCCTCAACCATGCTATTTTTTTGTTTGGTTCTTCTAGTTCTTTTCTCATAATGTCCAGAAAAAAAGGAGATGGCTGGGACGTGTTATCTGTGGGATATGTATTAACAGTATGCACACATTCATTTTATGTGTCGCCAACATTTTATGCACTTTAATTAGGCCTTTTGGCCACTTAAAATTGGTATGTAATTATTAAAAGATGCAGCATTGTATTTAATATTTATTTTTTGAACTACACATAATAATGGCAGACTATATTTAGAAATGGTTCCCTGGTGGTTAGGATTCGGTGCTATCAACCTGGGTTTGATTCCAGTCAGCGAACAAAGAGGTCACCTCACCCTGAAGCCAAGCAGGGCTGGCGCCTGGTCAGTACTTGGATCGATGCTTTCAACCTGGGTTTGATTCCAGTCAGCGAACCAAGAGGTCACCTCACCCTGAAGCCAAGCACGGCTGGCGCCTGGTCAATACTTGGATCGGTGCTATCAACCTGGGTTTGATTCCAGTCAGCGAACCAAGAGGTCACCTCACCCTGAAGCCAAGCAGGGCTGGTGCCTGATCAGTACTTGGATGGGAAACCGCCTAGGAATACCAGGAGCTGTATGTTGTGGCCCACTGCAGAAGGCACTGGCAACCCATTCAAGCATCTCTTCCATGAATACCAAGTGGGTCAGCATGGTTTTAGATCTCATATGATCCTTGTAATTTGTGGATTAATTGGTTATTTATCCAGAAGAAGGCAAACAAAATCTGTTGAAACATTGCCAATTGTCTTATTATGGAAAAAAAATAAATCCTTCCTAACCCTGGATATTGGCAATCAGATTCCTCCCTGGATCCCCCTGAATGTCCATTTTATAAAAAAAATATATGCCACCCCTTTTTAAAGTTATCTAACTAATCCACTGCTGCGACCTCCTTTGGTAGAGAGTTCCACACTTTAACCTACCTAACGGTGAAGAACCCTTTTCTAAATTTCCTGGATTTGATCTTACTCCCTTCTTAAATATAGGTATCACCTCTGCTTTTCTCCAGTCATCTGGTATAGACCCTGTGTGAGTGAATCTTGAAAAATTAAATATAATGGTTTGGCTATTACAGAACCCAGTTCCCTTAGTACCCTTGGATGTATTCCATCAGGACCCGGGCTTTATTAAGATTTATTTTTTCCAACCTCTTTTGGATTACTTCCTGCGTTAACCCATTAGTTGGCAAAGGTAGTGTAGCCCCATTATGTTGCAGTGTCCCAACCACTGGTACCTTCCTTGTGTATACCGAAGAAAAGAACCTATTTAGCTCATCTGCCTTTTCCTGGTCACTATTTTTCAGACGGCCTGTGTCACATTGTAATGTTCCTATAGCTTCCTTCCTTGCCTTCTTCCCATTAATATATTTAAAAAATATTTTAGGGTTAGTCTTACTCTCCCTTGGAACCAACTTTTCATTTTCTATTTTAGCCAGTCTAATAGCCCTTTTGCAAGCTTTGTTGATTTCCTTGTATTCCCATAAAGCAGTCTCTGTCCCCTCTTGTTTGTGTAATTTAAATGCCTGTTTTTTACTCATCTTGATCTTTAAATCATTGTTAAGCCACATTGGATGTGATTTACTTCTATTTTTTATCTCCGCATGGCATATGCCGATGTGTATCTATATTTAGTAAGGATTTGAACATTGTCCATTTATATTCAATATTTTTACCAGTAAGTTCTCTGTCCCAGTCTATATGTTGTATGACTGTCCTTAGACCGTTAAAATCTGCCCTTTTAATTTTAGAGTTTTTGTTGGCCCCTTACAGTTTTGTTTAATTATTCCGATATGTATGTATATTTAGTAAGGATTTGAATGTTGTCCGTTTATTTTCAGTATTCTTCCCTGTAAGTTCTTTGTCCCAGTCTATATGTTGTATTTCTGCCCTTAGCCCATTAAAGTTAGTGCTTTACAATTTAGAGTTTTTGTTGGCCCCTTACAACTCTGTTTTTTGTATTCAATCTCAAATGAGATTGTGTTGTGATCACTGTTTCCAAACGGTTGCCCTATTTTAACATTTGATATCATATCAATATTATTTGTGACTAGCGACTTGCCCATCAAAAAATGACGGTCAATAAAATTTGAAGCCATGGGAATGCTGTTTGAGACATAATTGAAACCGTTTTCCATTGTTAGGATCTTCGGCGCTCATTGGAGGCTTGCGCTGAGCGCCTTCGTCATTGCGAGCCTCTCCTGTTGTGTACTTTTGGTCCTCTGAGAGAGATATATATTTCTATGTATATGTAGTTAAGTAATAATTAATGATTTATTCAATAAATTAATATACTTAAATTATTTATATTTGATATATGCAGCAAGCAATAGGCTGAAGAGCTAACAATCTGTTTGTATTTTGCGTCTGCATACAATATACATTGTGAGTGTTAGTGCCCAGCTTATAAAGTGTAATGAATGTTTCAAGTGTGCATTCTAAATAGGCTGCGTGCGCGATGTAAAGCAGTTGGTTTATTGTGTAAAGCGGCATTGTATAGTCGTAATGTTATTAATGCGTTACGCGTCTCGTGAGCATTTTCCATATTTTGTAATAGTGTATTTTGTAGGTCGTAGTGTGATGTGTAAAGTGCTACGCGTTTTGCAGTGATTTGCGCGGCCCAGGGTCGTGTAGCCTCGTTTTCATTTTTTCCGGCTGCCATTTTTTTCCTTGCTTAGGCGATTTTCGTGTGTCGAAAATCGTCTAAATCAAGTTAAATTCATGTTCCAGCTCACTCACAGACGTCCTGGCTGTTGCCCCATGCTGTCTGATGTTTTTGTAATTTTTTTAGGTGTAGTTATTGTGTTTTTTGGGTTTTTGGTTCGGCCGCTAATCTCGTAATTTTTTGGGTCTCGTATCTTTTTTTTTTCTAAGTCCCGTGTCTCGTATTTTTTTTGCTCCAAGTTTAACGTCTCGCCTCGCTACGCAATATTGATTCCGGGTTTGAATTCATCCAGTTCGGCCTTACGCGTGATGTTCTCTGCATATAAGTTGAATAAATAAGGTGACAATATACAACCTTGTCTCACTCTTTTTCCAATCTTGAACCATTCTGTTGTCCCATGTTCGGTTCTGACCGTGGCTTCTTGGTCGACATACAGTTTCTTTAGAAGGAGGATGAGAAGATCTGGTACTCCCATCTCTTTAAGGACATGCCACAATTTGTTGTGATCCACACAGTCAAAGCCTTTAGAATAGTATATGAAGCAGAAGTAAATGTATTTCTGGAACTCTCTTGCTTTCTCTATTATCCAGCGGACATTGTCATTTTGATCTCTTGTGCGTCTTCCTCTGTGGAACCCGGCTGGCACATCTGGTAGTTCCTGGTAACACTTTCACAGAATCATCTTGTAGAATTTTTCCATCACCTCCTGCAGCCTTATTATCAGCAAGACATCCTAGGGCCCATCTCTCTTCGCTCTCCAAGATGTCTGGCTCCAGCTCATTGGACAAACTATTGAGATCATCTCTGCTGTTAAGATCCTTCCTGTATAGATCTTCAGTGTATTCCTGCCACTTCTTATTTATCTGATTTCTAGTAGGCTCTTGTACAACCTGGGCCAGATAATGATCCCTGAGTGTACTCAAGAACCTGCTCCCTTTGCCCGTACTGCTGGTCTCATTTATCCAGTTTCTTTCAGGGTAGTTGAAATCTCCCATTATTAGAGCTTGCCCATGCTTAGCTGCATTTCCAATCAGTAATAATAATTGTTGTATTTCCTCACTTTCAATTATATTTGGGGGTTTATAGAATACTCCTACTAATATTCGTTTTGTATTTGATCTGCTTTCATAGATGAGTATGGACTTGTGTTAGGTAAAACTGTCAGTGCCCTCAACAGACTTCTTATTCTAAAGAAGCAGCTCAGTAAAAAAATGGAAGCATCCAGTAAATATAATTGCATATAATAATGAAATATTTAAATGCAGTGTATATTGTTTTGTCATTATTTAGTGTATTTATTGAAAATACCATAAAGAGGTGGAACCACATTGGGCCCTTATCTTGCACAGTAAAAATAAATTATAATTATGAATTATCCTGATTGTTTCAACTACAACTAATATAGCCTAAACTGTAATGTTCTTTACTTTCAGTTATAATAGTATGTTTCTTCCCAGCAGCCCTACTTTGCACAACACACAATCTACATTGATGAGACTGTGATACATTCCATTAGCATTTCCGTTTACTATCTGATAGATCTCCCGCCTCTGCCAACGTCTAATTGGCTTAAATTGCTAGAAGTCTGTAATGTCTATTGGCTCCAGTGCTGCTAGTCAAGCTGTACTACCCGCCTCCCCTGAAGCTATGCGTGTGTAGCTTGGACATATGGGCTGCCAATCACCAGCAAACGGACAAAGGGTTTAGTAAGGAAAACGCCGCCCACTGCAGCGCCCCTGACTACGCAATGGAATACTGATTGGTGGAAGTGCATGTCCGTTGGACTAGCATCAGCCGTGGGCGGGCCTGTGGTTGGCTGCCAGGAAGGCGGTGGGCGGGACTTGTTGTTTGCTGCCATGGATGCGGTAGGAGGGCCTCGCGGCTGGGTGCTAAGGATGCAGTAGGCGGGTTCTGGAGAAGGTTGGCATCTGAGTGGGCTGCCTGGTGAGCCGGCTCGGGCACGGAGAGGGGTAGCGGTGTGTGGTGTATACAGGTTTCGAAGTCATTTGACAGGA
>CM050169.1:186895508-187008008 GCA_027410445.1 Discoglossus pictus | reverse complement strand
AAAAATGCAGAATAACATGGAGGAGTGTGTATTTTAACCCCATTGCAACAGCTTTTCATTTTTAATATTGACTGAAAAACCCTAGACGATTGTATGATAAAATAATGTGGTCTTGGCCAGTTTGTTGGGCCTGTAAGATCACAATGAAATGTTCAGGAGTATATGGTAACAATTATAATTACTAATGAATACCTTCTTACTGCATATAATTCTGCAGGTATATATTTTTTATATTTATATAGTTCTAGCATTGTATTGCCTATGTTCTTTTTATATTGTGCAGCATATACACAAAACAGTTTGATAAAAGGCTTCAGCAGTAGAGGTTCAGCATATTAAAACATATACATACAGATAGAACGAACGTATTCCAGCCCTATTCATGCATAATTTAGCATCTCCATTTCCATTATTTTCGGCTCTTAAATATGTTAATGTGCTGAACCTCAGCTGCCTCTGTGTACATGCTGCTAACTAACCTGGTTGGTTCCTAAGTTTCAAATACATTTGTCAGACCATGTTGTAAATGCAAGCTGTTGTTCGGTATCTGTCACTTTATTTCAATCAGAGGATTCCAGTATCAATTTGTGCTTAATATCATTTAGTTTAACATTCTTTCTTTTTTTCGTTTGAGCATATATTTTTTACTTGTTTTTAAATCTTATGTATTGTTCAGGGGACATTTAAAATTAGGTTTCTGGGATGTCGATATGTATGTCTCCCCAGAGCTCAGTGCAAACTAAGGTTACCGTGGTAACTACATATAAGAAACAATGATTTTTAACACACACAAAAACAAGCAATACTCAAGGGGGGCACGTTTACACTTATGTGTTGTTGGATGGGAATGGATTTCTGTAAAACAGAATCCCAGAGATGGAGAGACAAGTTAAAATAAAAAAAAAATAAAAAAAAATAGCTTCATTATTCATTAAGATTTCATCCTTCCCAATTAAATATGTGCTATATATTGTATTTTTTTCTCTAAAGGAGTTCCTATAATTTTAAAGCTCCAGGGTGACAATTGATTTAATCAAGCAATACCAGTGATTCTCAACAGCTGGTCCTAAGATCGCTGCTGGTCCCTGAGACCATATTTGCAGGTCTTTGGAAATCTAGAAGGTTAAGGTTTAACACTTCAAACATACTACTACCATTGGTCACAGTTAGAGATAGATTATTGGTGAATTTGTCTGCTGGTAAAATGCTCTCTGTTCATATCCCTTTATGGATTGCTACTTTTTTTGTGGGAAAGGGGCTTGTGACCTCAATGAAGCTGTGAGCTATTCCACTCAAGATGGGCAGGTCATATTAGAGAGGTCGGCCAAATTGCGGTCCACTGGTGAAGGAATTGGAGACCTACTCCAGTATCTTTGCCACAAAAACCATATGGATAAACACAACCAGAAATGCACAGATGTGCCTGGATTTCGAAGATGGTCCCCGTGTACCAACCAGTACTATATCAAAAAGTTTGAGAGCCCCTCATAGTTTACATACATGATCCAAATTTTTTTTTATATTGTCTGCCAAGATCACCAGATAATATTGTTTTTCTCTTTTACTGTGGAGTTGGCTGTTTCAAGAAGTTTTGATATTCTTAGCCAGCAACTTCAATGCATTTCCTGTCTACATCCTTCCCAGACAAACATGGCTACAGCTAGAGACTAACATTCTCACAGCCCCTGCTAACAGAAACAATTCAATAACGGCAACATGTTTCAAAGATGGAAAAAAAAGTGATACCATAAAGCTTTTTTTTTTTTTTGAAAATGTGGATGTTTTTCTGTGTAATTATGATGTAACTGTCAAGACTTGACAGATAGCAAGGTGGCATGACACCAATTGTACATCCTGTTTCTGTATTCAGCAATATTGTCTATATATTCATACAAATAATAAATCTTGTTCTTAAAAAGAGATTTGCCTATTGTTTAAGATTATTTATCCTAGTGGGAAAAATTAAACTGATTGTTATGTTGATATTTTTATGGAAGTTCTTACAAGTTACTCCCCAGCAATGTTATATTTGGACTGATTTGTAAAGTGTATTCCTTAGGAACACTTTACCATCTCCAATCTGCTATGTAATCTTTGATATTATTCCTTATGCAATGTTTTTATTATTTGGGCATTTGAACACATACATTTATGAATAAGTGTGCTTAGGAGTGAGGGATTGTACCTATATCCGTATATGTGAGAATGCCCAAAAGCTTCTGGAACAAGAAGTAACACTTTGGATACTTGCTTCTTCTGCAATTTGTTGAGTCTTGCTTTAAAGTTTAAATATTTAGTGGTAGCTGTATTACTGATATGTGCTACAGTAATCTATCCTGTCACCAGTTCACTGAGTTTTTGCCAAGGGTTTTCAGCCTTACTCAGTCACAAGGCATTAACATTTCGGTTGGCTAAATCGTTTTACAGTATGATAAAGATGTCTTTGTGGAAGGCATTTATTAGGCTGGTATTCAAAGTATCCCGGGCTGTAGTTAATTTGCATTTTTATTTAGTGGTAACGTATTATACATTTTTGTAACAATGAGTGCCTTATGCAAGCCATGGTACTGGGCAAATGTCAGAGGGATAACTAGTCTCTTGATTGGCGCTACTGTTGAATTATTGTACCCTCTTTGTGAGGATGCACTTTTGTCCACTGATAACTTAAGCCCATTGTTTTGCATTCATCTTTTATGTTCAGATACTCCAGGAGCCACGGCTTACTCCTTACTCCTAATATTTTAGTTATAAAATATATTTCTATGTATTTTTCCTTAACTAGCGCCTAACTAACCAGTCTGGCTAAATGTGTCAACGCCTGAGATATCCTATTATCAAATGTCTAGTATAGATGATCAATGCTAATAGAGCCTCTTGAGAACCTATAGATGTGTCATAGTTACCTAATTAGTAACGTGTGAAAGCTATATGTGTGGATAAAACATTTTATTTGAGTAGGGTTATCATTATTTCTCTCTGTTGTCATTTGTTCAAAATACTTACCGTATATACTTGAGTATAAGGCGAGTTTTTCAGCCCTTTTTTAAGGCTGAAAAAGGCCTCTCGATTTATACTCGAGTCACCCCTGTGTCTCTTCCCCCCTCTCCCTCCCTTGTGTCTCTTTCCCCTCACTTGTGTCTCTTTCCCTCCCCCTCCCTTATCATCATCGTCCTCCTCCTCAACCCCCCTCCTCACTTTACCCCTCTCTAATTACCTCTCCCTTTCCCCTCACTTACCTTCCATCCGATTCTCCTCCGCGGCGCGTCTTCCGGCTGTGTTGGGACCCGGCGTATGCTAATGACATGACGTCACATGCGCGTCACGTCATTAGCATTGGCTGGGTCCCGACACAGCCGGAAGACGTGCAGAGGAGCAACTGATGGAAGGTAAGTGAGGGGAAAGGGAGAGGGGGAGGTAATTAGAGGGGGGTTGAGGATGAGGAGGGGGGTTGAGGGTAAGAGACACAGGGGAGGGAGAGGAGGGGGTAAGAGACACAGGGGAGGGAGAGGAGGGGGTAAGAGACACAGGGGAGGGAGAGGAGGGGGTAAGAGACACAGGGGAGGGAGAGGAGGGGGTAAGAGACACAGGGGAGGGAGAGGAGGGGGTAAGAGACACAGGGGAGGGAGAGGAGGGGGTAGGAGGCACAGGGGAGGGAGGGGAGGGGGTAGGAGGCACAGGGGAGGGGGTAGGAGACACAGGGGAGGGAGAGAAGGGGGTAGGAGACACAGGGGAGGGAGAGGAGGGGGGTAGGAGACACAGGGGAGAAAGAGGAGGGGGGGGGGTAGGAGACACAGGGGAGGGAGAGAGGGGGGTAGGGGAGAGAGGGGGGTAGGAGACACAGGGGAGGGAGAGGAGGGGGGGTAGGAGACAGAGGGGAGGGGGTAGGAGACACAGGGGAGGGAGGGGGTAAGAGAGGGGCGCAATAGGGACACAGGGGGCAGCAAATTTCCACCCTCGGGTTATACTTGAGTCACTAAGTTTTCCCAGGCTTGGCTTATACTCGGGTCGGCTTATACTCTAGTATATACAGTAATCGTCATACCATCAGAATATTTTCTGTTTCAGAGCTCCAAGGCCTGATTTATTCACCCATATGTTCTGGTGTACCATTTTGTTACACTTTGCTCAGTATGCATAAAATATAGGGCTCTTTGAAAAGGTAGCCTAACATGTTTTTTACATTTAAATATTTCATAGTGACTGTAAATTGAGCATATTTGAGCAAATTCAAGAATTTACATATTTGCTGAAATATTGATGCATATCTCACATCTTTAGTACAAAGCACAGTAAACATGGGGGACACGTTACCCAACAGCTATAAAATGTCTGGCTCCTAAGCTTGATCATGTTGTCAACCACTTTATAAAAATGTTTTATGTTTTTTCTACCTAGCTTCTATTTGAATTAAGTGCTACGTTTAAACCATGGGCAGACGGATTTTAGCTTCTGGGCCAACTGGGAATTAATGGGGACAATTCTATACTGTATTGATTGCTGTATTGGCTGATTCAGTTGATGTCTCATGCAAAAGCTTAATGAGTTTTCTTCCTTGAATTTATGTTAGTGGTTTATAGTACAGAGACAGGAGCTGGCTCGGTCGTCATTGTTATTGGAGTGAAACGGACGTTTTTAATTTGACAGGTAGCCTGCAACCTCTCTCTTTACGGACTGCTGGTACCAAGTTGTGTTGGAGAGTAATATGTGAATGCTGGGGGGAGACCCCAAATAGTGCATATTTTGTGATGATGCTCTAGTAAATCATTGACTCCCTCTGTTCTTACAGTTTGTAATGGTGAATCCTGACCTTTGTGTGATTGCGAATCCAATATCTAAAAACAAAAGGTGGGGGTTATTTTAGGTGTTAAGGAAATGATAACATACAATGAAAACCTTGAGTCTGACTAAGAGCATAATTGGGCAGGCAAAAAGGTCATACAACTAGCTTTTAATTAAAAATAAGTATGTTTGTACAAGTCTGTTGGGTTCTGGAAGCATCCATTATAATTTAGTGGAAGTTGTGTGTGATAGGGGCATTTACATTTTTTTTGGCAAGCAGTGCTTGCATCAAATCCATTATGTAACAAATACTCCTGCCTTCTTCTCTTTGCCACCACACCTTCCACCGACGGATACAAATAAACCCCCCTTTTTTATGATGAAACCCCTAGGAAGGGATGCAACAAAAATATAAGATCTTCTATTTATAAACCGTCTTGATTCTGATTTTCTCAACAAATGCTTTAATGTTCATGATTTACACAGCTGCTAATGTTAGTTGAAACATACTTCACAAACAAATGCAGTTTTCTTGAACTACAGCAGCCCTTTTTGTAGGAGATTATATAATTCAATGTGAGGGTAAATACAAATGATGATGAGATTATTCAAGGAAAAAATGAACGTTGATTTAATGTAGTGGGAAGTTCATTGAGGAAATAAAAATATGACAAGGACGTGATTTGATTAGAGGATAATATTTATCCAGTGTCACAAAGGAGAACTGAAAATAAGGTGCATAATATCTGCATAGGCAAAAAAAAAAAAGAGAAAAGAAATAAAGCCAGGCACTGGGAAAATGGAGAGACAGAAACGCAGGAAAACAGAAAGAACTAAAATGAGCAAGTACAGCACAAAAAGCCTGTATACATGTCCCACAGACCTCTCCCATCAAATACCCCAAAGGAGATTGAAAATTGTAGGAGAAGGGACAACTAATCTGTCCTCAAGGCACTACCTACAGAGTATGAGGGGACAGCCAGAGTTAAAGGACAGGCAAACAAGAGGAGCAGGGTACCCACAAAGAAATACCAGCACACCAGCAAGTGTCCAAAGAAAAGAAAAATAGTACATAAGAAACCCCGAATGTGACAAGCCTGGTAATCTGGATGAAGGTGGACACTCTGCTCCTCAGACCTCAACCCCTTGTCTCTGGCTGTCCCCTCATACTCTGTAGGTAGTGCCTTGAGGACAGATTAGCTGTCTTAATTTTCGATCTCCTTTTGGGTATTTGAGGGGAGAGCTCTGTGGGACATGTATACAGGCTTTTTGTGCTGTCCTTGCACCTTTTAATGTTTGTACATGTACGGATCTTTATGTAAGATTTTGATTATTAAAGATTGAACCAATTTAAAATTTGATCTAGATCGTAGATTTAGTAAATTACGTTTGTCAAACCCTGGCTTATGGTTTAGTTTCTCCATGGGTCCACAAGTTAATAGCTGTGAAGAAGGTCTTGTCAAAAGAATTCACAGTATATATCAAAGATAAGCTACCTGTGTCTTAGTACATATTATAATATGGCTATTTTTGTCATAAATGTGGGGAGATGGAGAGCTAGTTATAGAACAGGTGGAGTGTCAACATCCAGTAACCAGCCCAATTACCTTACAATAACTCAAATCAACTTCATATGTGATGAAAACAAATCCCCCATTTTGTGCAATAAAAGGCAAAATAGTAATTTCCATAAGACTTACATGAGAAGTTGACAAATTTATCTGAAACTTGGGACCCAGCCAGGTTAGTTAGGAGCAAGCCAAACATTTTAAGAAGCCAGATTACAGATCATATATGCGCAGTCACAAGAAAGTTAGGAGCCAGCAGTATCTATGGTTCTCTGGCTGTCGTATTGTCAAGATCTTGTTAAATAGATTTTGATTATCTCTCTTTAAAAAAATATTGATTATATGAAGTCTTATCTTAATATTTAGTAACATGTCCATTGTTATTAACATAAAATTGTATTTTTTTCAGTTATTCACTTTTTCCTAATATTGTGGCTGTTCATTGTTCACTTGCTCAAAGTTTACTTTACTTTAGTTTGGCTGTTTAAATAAGCGGTTTGATTTATATAAAAATAATTTGCAACATTGCTTTTTTTTTCTCCCAGTATTAATGACACCGTATGGGTCAGAGATCATGTATAGGTGTACATGTAGGTGGTCTGTCACTTTCTTTTTATACTGTATTGCTCTATTTGGTCGAGTTTATGGATCTTTGGAGTTTAGCCTTTTGTTTCAATAAGTCTTCTGATGGGCTAGAATCGGCACAAGCTGACCGATCCTACCCTACTTCAGTTTGGATACCCCCCCACTCAGAAAGTGCTACAAGGTGCAAGCCAAGGTAAACAGACTTGCAAAATTCCTCAACTTGATGGAGATTGGGTTGGAAGTTACAGGGATGCCCAAGTGGTTAGTCCACCGCAGGTAGTGTGTTTAAGGGCAATGGGATGTGTACGTAACCATTTGAGGGGTTTCCCCAATATGTGGCTTAATTTGATGTTGCAATACCCCCAGGGACATGGAGAAAGGCTGCTCTTGAGAACAAAAGAAACAATTTAAAAAGTAAGAACAAAAAATTATTTATATTAAAATGTATCCTTTTTTTAATAGTCTAAATAAACGTATCCACTTTACTTGTGGTCATTTTAAGCAAAGCGTTTATATTTGGTAAATAGCTTGAACGTTATGGGGAACCATTTCATGTTGATTTTCCCCTGAACATTTCCTAATGGCATTTCTTTTCAAAATTATGAGAGCCCTAAGGGTAATAGCAATGCAGATTGTACTGTTATTATGTGTGCAGCTGTAGTAAAATAAATCAATTTTAGGCATTGAGGACATGACCACACAATTAAAACAAACCAGTTTTCACTATAATTTGATTATGTGATGGACTTTAATCATTGGCGTTCCATTTGGATGATTATGGTGATTGAGAGCATTTATCTGTATTGCAGGGCGGCAAGTGTGTAACTTCTTCTACCCAAATGTAAAGCTTTTTTTGAAGTTGCGGTTTTAAGTAACAGTTAATTCAGCTTCTTAAGGAACAATTTTAACATGCCAGTCTCCATTTTAAGCAGAAGAGTTTCCGTGTAGATATTTTATTTTAGAGAGATAGCTGAAGCAGGAAAAATAGAGTAATGTAACTTTTTTAAAAAGTTTTATCAAAGAGAATGTTCCAAAAGCCTATCTCTGAAAGGACTAAGATGAATACAATACTTTCTCTGTTTAAAATCCATCTATATTTTACATGTAACAAAGGAAACAAGACTCCCATCAAAAACTTCAAGGATGAGTTCAAAATCCTATCCTAGAAACTTGGCTAAACACACATTTTTAAATACAGTTGAAAATAACTCCAAACAATACTTCAATTAGATGAGCTAATTCAAAGGCCAGGCACAATGCAGTATACATTTATTTGGTACTTTTGTCAGAGTTGACTTTCTTATAGCACAGACAATTAGTAAGGACATCACCATGTGAGATTGAGATCCTCTCTTTAGTAGATAGGCTTGTATAGCATCTTACTGATGAATCATATCATGGATGCTGACTACTGCATTCATTCTCACAAATGTAGTCTGTTTACTTTCACTGTATATAGTTCCTCTATCTAGCTTAAGGAATAACCAGTGTTTATTTTTTCACTTCCTTTTCAGTCCCTGCTGACCTGACTCCTGAAGAACGCATCGAGTTGGAGAACATCCGTCGTCGGAAACAGGAACTGCTGGTAGAGATCCAGAGGCTTCGCGATGAGCTGAGTGAGGCAATGAATGAGGTGGAAGGTCTGGAGGCCAATGAAGGAAGGTGAGATTTGACATCTGTTTAACTTTTAAACTGAAGGGAAGTTCATGAAAAGTGGTAGGATATAGAAAGAGGGAAGGGTGGAGAGGAAACATGGTACTCAGACTATGCATCCATTTGAAGTATGGCGTAGTTGTGAATACATATGCAAAATATGTATTATAATGTTAGACTAGTATAAGAATATTTGACTTAATAGAGATTCAACTACCTTCTAACTTAAACTTAATGTCTTAACAATAACAGATTATCTTTACATACTGCAATATTCAGATTTTGCATCTGTATCTTTGTGAACGAATAGATATTTAATTATAGAGTGTGCTTGTGTTTAAGAACCAGTGGCTCTTAATAATTGTATCCTCATTCGCCTATCCTATGCTTGATATGTTTGTCAACCCCAATCGATCCATAACCATAAAACTAGTGAACCAAGCAGAATTTCTAGTAGCAAAAGTACCAATATTTTTCTATTTTAGTATATAAACAGTCCTAATATTGCTCTTATATTGCGATTGCCAAGTATCAATGGTAAATTCACCATACATGTAATGTTATGTATAATCTTTAAGCAGTCACACCTTGTGCCTGAAAATGTCCATGTTTGCATGGAAAGGGGGTGACATTTGCAGACTCATTTGATTGAATCGGACATGCTTTTAACACTTTCAATTTGCCAAGTACCCACCCATCAAACTTTGAAAAGGAATTACAGTAGACTCGGTTATCTGGCACTCATGGGGATTGATAGATTGCGGATAAATGTAGTTTCTGGTTGCTTGAGAGTTACTATTACAAGAGGCCTACATTAGCTGCACATAGGATGCTCTGCTAAGTATATAGTCAGTGAGGTCTATTCTAGCAGCAGCAGCTTTCACTCCTCACTTACACACAGGTACATTCGTCTGGAGGGGTGCACTGGCTCAGTCATGCCTGTCTGCTCCCAGATAAAACTGAATTGCAGAGACGTACAGTGGATGAAATCTACATGCCTGTAAGCATTTTGTGGCATCACAACCTGGCTCATGGCATTTGTTGAGCCCTGTAAATTTACATTTTTATTTAAAGTACAGAATTATTATTTTTTCTGGTTGCTTTAGTTCTGGATAACTGAGTCTACTGCATTACTAACATGGCTGTTTCCATATACTAACAGTCTACATAAATATATAATTTCCCTGAAAAATGATTTCATCCCTATAGCTTACACAGCTGTTTGTCTGGTGGACACTTTACAAATGTGAAGCTTTTCCTAGTGTATGATTGCCCTTTTAAGCAGGTTTATAAAGCTGTCACCCAGGCAGGTCTCTGCTAATCTAGATTGTTGGAGAGTTTGTAAAAAAAAAAAATCAATTGGTCGGCATTCAGTTCTACAGACTGGTTTACAGGTTATCTAATGGTTTGGTGCTTATGAACAGGAATTATTTTTTTGCAACGTGGGGTTTTTATTTTCAGACAGATGTGGCTTCTTTAGTTTGTGTACAGGGTCCAGTTGTGTACATGTTTAAAGTTACTTGTTTTTTTTTAGAATATTTGTACTAGTTAGAGCAATTCCTTTAAGAAAACATTAAGTGCCCGATTCAGTATAGTGGTTAGAATAATAACAATATGCCTTGTAAAACAAACATTTTAATGTCTTTTGTAAGCACATACAATGATGTACAAAACTTGTTGTTTTTTTTGTTTTTTTTTTAACCATCAAATTCTGCATTCAGCCATAAAAACATACATTTTTGGTAAAAAATTTAAATCTTTTGACATGAGCTTTATATCCATTCCATATTACGATGCACATTCCAGATTCATTGCGGTGTTAATAGATTCAAAATTATAAATTTAATGTGATTGTCTTTAATTTTTCTCTACATATAATAACTAGCTTTTTGATCAAGCAGGTTTTATTTTGTTTTTGCTTTTTTTCCCATTTGTGACATGTAGGTTTTTCTCATAAATGTGAGCATTATTTTCTTTTTTTGTTTGTTGGTTTAGAAAGAGTAATATTGTTTCATTTCTTACAAATGTCAACTTGATGCGATAATAATAGTAAATTTGTGTGTAGGCAGCTGAGCTGTCAGTGTGGTTAAAGATGTTGGTTTAAGCTTTTAAATAATTATACATTTTGTTTTCCAGTAAAACTTTGCAGAGAAATCGGAAAATAGGAATGGGGAGGAAAAAATTCAACATGGATCCCAAAAAGGTATGAATATTATTTTGACCTGTATATTTATATCCATTCGAGTATAGACATGTTCTCTGTCGCCTGCTGTTCCACTGATCCACATTGCTTAGAGAAGCATTGACAATATCTGTAAGGGACATAAATATAAATCTAGGTAAAGAAACACCTAGGATTAAGCTATCATTGCTTTACTTTTTTTCTAATCTCTATAAATGATCTCAAAGTGATTTTATATTGCATTTTTTCCTCATGAAATCAGTAAACATTACCAGAACAATTTCATTACAGCAAAAAAAAAAAAAAAAAAAAATATATAGTAACTAAAAAGTACATATGTGTTCACATTTGAATGTCTAAAGCAAGTTAAAAAACCTGCTTCCAGCTCAGAGTTCCGAGAAAAAGTTATTACACTGCATTCTGGGAAGTTGAGCTGGGACACACAAATATGCCCACAAATGCCTCGCTCTTCATTCCGTAGCCATTATCAAACATGGCTACCTTTACGCTTATGCATGCTGTATTACACAGCTTTAATGCAAAGCCAAGGTTGGAATAAACACAGGCTGAGTATCCAATCCATGTACAGCTGTTTCAAGCTTACTGGCTATCATCAACATGGAGCGGGATCTCAGCCTGTGTTGTGGAAATTATGAGTAGGTAGTTCACCACAATATATATATGCATATTGTAAACTGTCTCTAAAGCTACTCTGCAAGAAAGCCAGGTCCAAATACTTTCTCTACTTCCTTTCTTTAAAATGACAATACTATGATTTTTGTTATTAGCCAATTATAGTGGTCCATGGAGAAATAACATCCTAGAATATGTCCTGTTATTGATGATCAGATTCTGTCTATGAAAAGAGTACTGGCTGGGAGTAGAGCAATAATTTGAGTTTAAGTCCAATGTGAGGCACATCTTAAAGGATCTGCTAAGTCCACAAGTCATTGATTTGTAAATTACCCTTCTTCATTCCAGTATCTGCTGTCGAATCCAGCAGCATCTATACTTGTAGCACATTCTTGTCTTCTATCAGTTGTAAAACTCTTAAACTTAGATTAAAATAGAGGGTAGATGGTGTGCCTCTATTATTTGAGGGTTTTGCTTTATAACTAAATTTACAAGCAGCTGAACATATTCTTCAACACCTGTCTAGGGGATCCTGTACCTGCAGGAGAATGAGTTGCTAAGGAACACTCCAGAAGAAGTTGCTCGTTTTCTTTACAAGGGTGAAGGGCTGAACAAGACTGCAATTGGGGACTATCTCGGAGAGAGGTGAGAAATGTAGTGTAATTGTGCGGCTACATCCCATATGTGCGTTGCTGTTCTGAAGACTGTATCAGAGTCTTATAGAAACATTGCAAACGTCCGTAATATCAAATACTGTGTGCCCTAAAAAGCAGTCAGAGAAACATCTACAACTCCATTCAGAAACTTCCTTTATTTGTTCAAACTGGAAAAAACAACATATTATTTTCATAAATGGTTACTGACACTGAAGAATATTTATTTTTAAAATGTAAATGATTAATTGATGGCTGAGATTGCTTCCCTTTGAATATTATTCTGATAATCTTGAAAACCCTAAATGTTCTTCTTGAGTTCTTGAATGTATTGAATAAGGTAAGAAGCCTTGCTCATGTGTCCACAAAGGGAGCTGTAAGTGCCTGGAATATGGAAAACCTACGTTTCTATAACTTGAAGTGTACACTAAAAAAACAGACTAATAACTGAATAAGTTAGTTGCAAAAAAACAGAAAATATATATATACTTTTCTGCCCTATACTTTATTTATTCATGTTACAGATGTCATGCTTGTTGAAGAAAAACGTGAATGTAATTAATCAATTTCGATTATATTTTGCAATACAATAATAGACCGTTAATTTGGTAAGATGTATTGGAAATGACATTAATGCAATATATATTAATTTTCAATGTCTCTTACTATATATAGGGAGGACTTCAACATTGCTGTTCTTCATGCTTTTGTGGACCTTCATGAGTTTACAGATCTTAACTTGGTGCAGGCTCTCAGGTCAGTTCTATAAACCAATAAATCACAAAAAAAAGTCTGTAATCTACAAATGTATTAAAAAAAAGAAAGTAACTTTAACAGATCTTAATTGGTTTTATACTTGAGCTTTATTTTACCAGTGTGGATGGGTGGCAGTCCTCTTAATGTTCTGGGTACTTAGTTGCTTAGTTCCTTAACCCACAGTCAGATTATATTCAATCAAGCACTGAGAAAGTGTGCAATAGGCCGTTTCTATTTAACCACAGAATAGTTTTGTCTTGGTTATGAGCAAATAAACACCGGAAGGTAGATATAAAGAAGGAAGTGGTCATTTGTACCACAGAGCAGAGCAAGACTAGCTCTTATGTTAGCTTTTTTTTTTTTCTTTTTTATAATTGGTCACTCTAATTTCTATATCCTGTGTCTTGTTTCTTACACATAACCACGGAAAGAGATTCAGGCATCATACGAACATTGTACCCAGTGCAGATGTTTTTGTATTGAATGGATTTTTTTTCATCTAATCACAGTCTCTAAAGCTATTATTTAAAGTATTACCTGTTGACTTGTTTTGATGTTCATGCAATATCAGTTTTAAGGACCACTTTAGATATCTTATAAAAGTTTTCTAAAGAATAGTTTGGTAGGGATTGATAAGAAATAAAATGTTAGCATGGGTGCATGATGAAAATTTGTAATTGTTTAAACTCACATCAAACATGTTGTTTTTTCTTGTTTTCTTATCAAGCCCTTCCTAATTTTGCCTTTTTAAGAACATTACAGAGGGATTTGAAAGATTCCTTATTTATAATATTAAAATAAATTACCTAAATGTTTTTTTCCATATTAAAACCTCTTTTTATGAACAGATACTTAAAAGCTCTGTTTTTACTTGCTGAAACCTTCTACACAGTCCCTGCAAGGGTCTGCCTCTATGTAGCTCATGCATACAATATTTCTATAGTACTGTATTTATTAGCCCAAAACAACGGTCTCAGCTTCATGTAGCAACTGAGACAGTCTTTTGTTGGCTAGTGCATCTAGTACTATAAAAACATTGTATGTATCAGCTGCAGGTTGTGGTCCTTTGCAGGGACTGTTTGGAAGGTTTAAGTGAGTCAAAATCGCTTTTAAACATTTGTAAATATTTCAATATGCAAATAAACATTTAGGTAGTTTAAAAGTGAGTCCTAGGATTGAGGCAGCTTTTATTACACTAGAAGCATATCTATATATGTCCTCTCATTACTGTGGTTCTATCTATATTTGCATATCCAGACAGTTCTTGTGGAGCTTTCGATTGCCAGGAGAGGCCCAAAAAATTGACCGTATGATGGAGGCATTTGCACAAAGATATTGCATGTGCAACCCCGGGGTGTTTCAGTCCACAGGTACAGATGCTTTAGGATTCAGTGAAGTACAAACGATTATGAGTGTGTTAAATGTATACAGAGTGTAAAATAGTTATATCAATTCAGCAAATTTAAATGGACAGAAATATATATATATATATATATATATATATATATATATATATATATATATATATATATATATATATATATATATTTTATTAGGTTGTTACTTTTTTGTATTTTACGTAACACTTAATTGGACAGTTGAAAAAAAACATGGATACCCAATCATTACTGACACTGTATCTACCTTTTTTTAGTCCTCCTAATAAGATGTACCCACTTACCAGTGAGGTATACTTATATTACAATATTCGCAGCCACTCTGGATGCTAGTCTATCTGAACAGGGAAATTTATGTTAAGTTAAGCGTGAAAATAAAGTGCATAATGTTGCATAGAGGTCTTCCTATAGATTTACATTTACAATCTGCATATCTGTGTATTAAAGAGCTCAGAAGTTATGTGTTTTCATTCATGCAGTCTAAATGGGGTGGGGGCAGGGATAATCTTTACTTTAAACTGGTGATAGAACAAAGGGAATCAGTAAAGCAACTTGTGTTGAAAGTGTTCTAGATTAAAATGCAACTTAATTTCCTTTGGTCACATACTTCAATCTCTTATGTCATGTTTGCAGATACGTGCTATGTTTTGTCTTTTGCGGTCATCATGTTGAACACCAGCCTACACAATCCCAATGTTCGAGATAAGCCAAGTGTTGAAAGATTCATCACTATGAATAGAGGCATTAATGAAGGTGGTGATCTGCCAGAGGAATTACTCCGGGTAAGAAACAGACATAGTATTGGAGGAGAGTGTGTGGTGGGAGGTGGGTAACTACACATTTCTTCATTCACGTAATGATGGATTTATTTGGTTTATGAGCACATTCTAACAATACCCTGTTCCCACATTTGACTTAAAACCGCATCTCACACAAAGTTCCCTATTACATTCTAGTGCAAGAAACTACAGCAAAACTACTTCGTTTGTCCTTGTTCAGTTATTTGATAGTGGATGGAAGGGCACACATGTTTAAGTATACTGTAAAACTGTCATTAGCAGGACTATATATGGCTGAAATGTTTCCCTGTTTGCATTCTTATTAGATTTGTACTAACCAATGCAGGCAATAAGTACTTTTTCTTAATTCTTCATTTAAATGTTTGAGGACTTACTATGCAGAAGCTGCTTCAAATAAATGTCCAATAGATTCCTAGAAAAGGAAAGCACACTGCGATCATAGAAAGGTTATTTTTATTTCCTTACACACAATATGCTGCCCTGCTGATACTGTTTTATCGCCGCTAACTGCCTAAAAACACTTAACATTTACCTCTCTATCTCTATTGCAGAACTTGTATGACAGCATCAGGAATGAGCCATTTAAGATCCCAGAGGATGATGGGAATGACCTGACACACACTTTCTTTAACCCGGATAGAGAAGGTTGGCTCCTCAAATTAGGTGAGAACATTTGCAATGCCACGCTCTTCAAACTTCACTTTGAAACCTTCTTTTCTT
Organism: Discoglossus pictus; assembly: GCA_027410445.1. Classification (NCBI taxonomy): domain Eukaryota; kingdom Metazoa; phylum Chordata; class Amphibia; order Anura; family Alytidae; genus Discoglossus; species Discoglossus pictus. The sequence continues at coordinate 186,992,282 of CM050169.1, read as the reverse complement.
TTGCGTGTTCTTATTTCTCTCTCACCACCCTACCACATCCCTCTGGAGCCACTTCTATTGGTAAATATCAAATTCACCAAACTAAATGGAAGTTCACTGCACACTTAACAAAATAAGATTCAAAGAATGATCCATCCACTGTGCACTTGCCTGATAGTTGCTGAGTAAATAGAAATACCTTTTAGCCCCTACCTTTTCTTGTGTCATCTTTTTATAATTTTCTACATTTTTGTGGCACAATTCTGGGTTACATACAAATAAAAACATGCATTTTATAAGTTTCATATGGTGATGGCTTTTCTCTACCTTATTCGTTATCAGAAGATTAAGAACTATTTTGGATTTTAATTACTACATTTGTAATTGTTTTGAATTCAAGATATCTGCTTTTCTAGAAGTAAATATTTCAAGTGTGCCAAATACATTAGATTAGAGTTGTTTGGCATATGCAGTTTCCAAGAAAATGGTGTAATATGAAAAATATAACACTGCAATGAACTTTTTTTTCTTAAGGCACAGGCTCATTGCCTATTTTGTAACAATTTCTCATGTACCTGATAGCTTTTTTGTAATTTAACAAGGACTTATAAGTAACGATGATTTGTAAATCTGAGCCAAATAATCTCTATAAAAAATGCACATCATGTCCATTTTCTTATTAAATTGTATGCCATTTCAAGCAGTAGTGACTTGAGCACCAATTCCCAGTCGGTAATTGTGAATTACTAGCAATATATATTTTCATGAACAATAACCTCAAACCTGGGTTATGGTTCAATAGTTATCCAAATGTATAAAAAAAAATTATGTTTAATGCCTTTCCCTTTTATTTGGCACCTGACAAACATTGCTTCGCAATAGCGCCATGTAGGCCTTATTGCTGCAGTACACCATGCCTAGAGGATGTGAATGAACCTAGTTTTCCACCTTATGTTTATGTAACTTATTTTTCCTTTTTCTTTCTCCTTGCCCACCCATCTTCCCTCCCCTGTCCTGCATACCCCTCTTTCTTTGCCTTTTTTCCCCACTTTGGCACTTTTCCCTTTCTCTGCTTTTCCTGCCTTCTATCCTACGCCGCTGATGACATTTTGCTCTTCTGCCTGCATACAATAACTCCCGCAGGAGGTAGGTAGAGCTCATAGTTTACTCTGCCATAGTCATATTCATGTTTATGCATATAGTAAAAAACACCATAAAGCATTTATTTCCATTATTTCATATATCTTACGTAATCTTTTTATCTGGAAAATAAATGGTTAACTTGCTTGTTCCCAGCACTTTTCAGTAAGTTGCCGGTCCTTCCAAATATTGTGCCAAGAATTAGAAAGCTGTAATAAAAATACAGCATATTAATGATTTATGTGATCAGAACGTAGGCATTAAAGGATCACTGAAAGGCAGTATTAAATGTATGTGTGACGACGATCAAATATATGTCCTTTAAAACCTATTTCTATAATAAGACTCTTATAGGCAATCCTTTTAAAATAGCTGTGCAGATTGAAGGTAACCTTCATAGTGTTGCATTTCTTATTTAATTGCAGTATTTCACTGCTGTGGTACACAATTTACAGCTTATTGCCTGCAATATCAGGGAGTCCCGCACACTATTTAATGCCAGATGATTTCTTATAAGTTGTAGTAAAAAAGAAATTTACAGTTGATGGTTATATACATTTAATACAGATGAGTGTTCCTTTAATTGGGAGTTCATTTTGTTTATCCATTTCCATTGCAATAGGGAGTTGTCTCACTTTTAATTTTATATATCCTCTCATTTAATATAAATCGTAATCACATCTTCTAAACATCTTTTTACATTTAGAGAATTGTGATGTAGTCTGTCTGTCTGTAGTTTTTTTTATTTTTTTATTATTATTTATTTTTCATTTTAGAGGAAAAAAGGGCCTATGGGCAAAGCAGAAGATTTCTGTTTGTGCCCACATATAAACTGGGTAGTGACTTAATTGTGGGGAAGTAAATCAAAAATAAAAAAATGTTATGCAGTTACCTAACCGTTTTTTGTGTGTGTATCGTTTAAAGGGGGTCGCGTAAAGACATGGAAGAGGCGCTGGTTCATTCTGACTGACAACTGTTTGTATTATTTTGAATATACGACGGTAAGATCCTCTACTATAACTTTGTAGCATCCAAGACTGTGAATTCTGACTTCATATATTTATTTTACTAGCAAACGCTATTTTTATTTATATCTGTGATGGTAAAATTGAGTGGCTGACACCTGAGAGTTTACATAGGTTTCACCTGGGAGGGGGGAGCAGAACAGATCCTAAAACATAATGTTTATGAGCCTTCTCATTGGATGTCTGTATAATAGTTTTACCTGTACCTCCCCTGATATACATGTACTGTTTGTTGATAATATTCCTTTCTCAACAGGATAAAGAGCCACGAGGTATCATTCCACTAGAAAACCTTAGTATTCGGGAAGTTGAGGATCCCAGGAAGCCCGTAAGAAATGCCTTTCATTCCATAAGACTGCAAACTTGCCTAGTGTACTTTATTGCATAGTTATTTAGTCTTTCAAACAATAATTTTGCTGATTTTATGCAAAGACTAGCTAATTTAACACATTTCGATTTTATCTTTATGCTCCTTTATATTTTTTCATTTAACTGTATATATTAAATAGGACAGTTGTAACTTGTACTTAGAGTATAGTATATTTGGTGATCAAAAGCCTACCGTGACTTTAGCAATGTAAGCATTTTACTATTAAACATCTGTATAATACACTTCTATATTTCTCACATCTTCAAAATCCGTATCATTGATGGCAGAGTTTGATAGATTATTTTGACTAGCCCAAAGCCAGTGGCCATTATCGTTTAGCTTCTTAATAAATGAACAGAACAATCACAAATCTGTTGATAAAATGTCCAATCTGCCTAGACTAGAAGGCATTCTACTGATGCCAGCATACTGTTGATAACAGTGATAGAAGCTAGCTACTATAACAAATTCAATTTTCAGTCATTTAGAAGTCTGCATTTATAAACATAATATATTGGAAAGTTGTTTTATCTCTATGTAATTACAGTATTTAGTCGCTACTTATTATATGCTACCCATACAATTTATTAGATTCCCCTCTTCCTCTCTTCTATCCAAAGTTTGGAAATTGTTTGTATTTACAGAGTTGGGGGGGTTTAAAGCTGTTGATGTTTTTTTTCTTGGTTGTTCCTTTAAAAGGTCACAATCCTCACACTTATCCTAACAAAAATATATGATATGATATGCTGTGCTTTTAGAAATTACCTGGTTCTTGGCTGGCTTTTCATTCATGAAAACTGTTGTGTTTTCAACAAAAACGATTGCACTGTTTTCTATCTGCTGTAAAGCTGTTCCAATAAATCCACCTCCTTCTCTGTAACTTAGTACTTCCTAGCATTTCCCCCGAGTTTGTATTTCCTGTTATTCTTCTCTAAACATTTTTAGGATGTAACTAATACACCATTTTTACAGTTTGCTGCACATATTCTGGTAATATTCTCTCCAGTACTGAATATAGAGTTTACTGGAGTAGGAAAATCTCCATTTTCATGATGCTCTTCCAAGCTTCCTATATCAGACAGGATAAAATGGAATAGGCAAGTCACTTCTGGGCGTGGACATTTTTATTTTTTATAGTCCATCGACACGGACTGTACTTTGTACTAGAGATTTGTTTTAAACAAAACAATTTGAGACATGTCTGTCTTTATTTTAGTGTCACTAGAAGTTTGGTTAAAGTTGGATGGGAGGACATAACTCCCAGAGTGAACTAGCATAATGTGCCTCGCAGACAATAATTATAATTATTTTGCTTAGAAACTAGTAGTGTTTAGTCTGTGTTTTAACCTACATCACAAGAAGTGATGTGAGAGATGTTACACTTTGCATAATGTTTCATTAAAGCTTTGTACAGAGATACTTTGTTTGACATTTGTGTCAGTTATTTGTAACTTTATGAAATGCTGCCAGTTCTCTACTGTCCTTGTATAATTCACACTGACCTCTTTGTTTTGTTTTTTTCTCTGCCGCAGAACTGCTTTGAGCTCTATATTCCAAATAACAAGGGTCAGCTCATCAAAGCTTGCAAGACTGAGGCCGATGGTAGGGTAGTGGAAGGCAACCATAATGTCTACAGAATTTCAGCACCAACTCCAGAAGAAAAGGAAGAGTGGATCAAGTCAATAAAGTAAGGAGCCCTCTCTTGGGAATTGTGTTCATACATCAGTTCATCAGTATTGCGTAGCTGCTTTTTACTAATGGGAAAAATTCAGTTACTGCTGTTTGCTACTCTCAAGTATACATGAAGTTCATTAAAATGCTTGATACCAAGCAAAATTATTTCTTCTCATACTTTATTAAATTCCTTACTTTATTCAAATGCTTTTTTTTTTATCAGATTGCACCCACTTTCTTTCTTTCCTCTAAACTAGTGTTTCTCCAACTAATGCTGCTATGGATCCCTTGTCAAGTGCAAATGTCTTGACAGAACCCCTAATTTAAGCCAAAATGATTACTTTGGGTTTAAAAACCCTAATAAAAAGCCCTTTGTGACCATTCTATCTTCTCAATTGGTCCCTCTTAAGGACACTACAAAGCTTGTCAAGGACAAGCCACTTTATGTGGAATACAATTAAGGGTGGCATGTTGTGTTATCAGAGTTTGCACAAGAAAAGGAGAAGTTTCACTTAATGACATAATTATATCTTTGATTTAAAATTATCTTCTCCTTACACAGTACATTTTTCATTTCGGCATAGAAATGTTTTAAACAAGTTAAGAATGTTTTTCTTTGTTGCAGCTGAAAGAGGATATTTGTTGATGTGTCACAGTGGGTTTTCTAATTCAGAGCGCAATAAACTGATTCTATTTATCTACCCAATGGGACTTGCAGCTGTCAGAAAATAAACATTAATATAGCTGTATGAAGCATTCTCATCTGCCAATGAAATGTACATACTACAGTATGCTCTTTGCATTTCCTATTGGTTTCAATGAAGATAAAATAGATTTTATTTAATATTTTTTCATTCATAAACGAATAAAACATTTTGTGATGTTTAAATGCATGAAAACAATTAGAGTTTGCATGTTGCTGTGGGTGCCTCTGGTACAACAAACTAGTGTTTACAGTATAACTTGAAAGTACATTGCTTTTCCTTTCAGGGCAGCGGTGAGTGTGGACCCATTCTATGAAATGCTTGCAGCGAGGAAGAAACGGATCTCTGTCAAGAAAAAGCAACAGATGCAGGAACAACAGCAACAACAATCTTAAAAAAGTGGTCCCATTATTTCAATTATTGTGTGAATGAATATTTCCTCCTTTGACAACAGCCACTTCTGAACACTCCTTATTGTAAGGTGAAGATGTCAATCTACTGTATCATGGATTGTTGTAAAACAGAGGAGGATTCTTTGGTTCATGTTTGCCAGTTTCAGTCGCATCACTGGAGTATTTCCAGTGTTCAACATTTCAGTACTGTCCTCTGCAACGGATATCCTTATAGGTGCAATGAACATGAGCCATCATCGTAGATTTCTGGTTTATTGGACTAATAACTTTTTTCATGTAAAATATTTTTGGTTATTTGAACGCTAAATCTTTTGGATTGAAAGCTATGTGCATGAAACCGAGCAATGGCCCAAAACATTACAAGATCACAGCACAAGGCGTAGAAAATTGTGCTATCACATCAGTCTTGAAATGGGGGGGGGGGGGGAAACTACACTCCACTTATTACTAAGATTACACTGAGCTCTTAGATGTTGTTTAACCCAGCAGCATGTGTGCCCAACTGTGTTGGAAGGGTTTTTCTGCCACCTATTAATGTTTAAAAAGAAAATGCTTACACACATGTAACCGAATTCCTGCCTGATTCGTCTTAAATGTTGGAGATCACATCCGGTGCAAGGAACCATCTATGAGCTTCTAAGGGTAATTTCTTACTAATAAGAATGTATTCAAATAAGTCTGTTCTCAAACTTATTGTTAAATAGATGAGGCCATCGGGTTACGATCATAATACTGAGTATTTTGGATGTTAACCACTTGATATCACAACAGCGCTCTAACAGTGAGTACTTGTGAAAATAGATGTGTGAAGCTAAAATGCCCTGCAAAACCCCATAGCTCTTGCAGGAAGCCACATTCCACAGTTGTACAGTTTTAAGAGGCTTTAGACCTCTGTGCAGAAATGATATGTAGAGGATACATAATTTATATTTAGTGAGGCATGGCTAATCCTATCTTCCAGCCACCAGAAGCATTTGTTTAACCAGGCACAGTAGAAGTAGCATGTGCAATTATGTCAGAGCAATGGGGCTTGCACTGCTAACTTAATATGTTATTGTCGGCTCCAGTGCACCCTACCTTTTCATACTGACATTAATGTCACTTTAAATAAATCTACACTGACAACAGCAATACCCAGTAGCATGACAGCAATTCTGTCTCTCTTAAAGTAAACTAACCATTGTCTTGTCTTCTAATAAGACTGGAATGTGACCTTTTAAGTACGTACTACTCTTAGGGGGGCATATTCGCTATCATTTGAACTCCTGCCCACAAATCATATTTGTGGTAGCTTGGAAAAGATATAGAATATGCCCATTACTCCTTTAAAAACACATTTTTTTAATTTATCAAACTGCCTACTGCTTTTTTGTGTAATGGATTTGTTTATGCTTTTGATTATCTATACATTTCCCAGAAAGATAGAAACCTATTCAAAGTATTTCTGGTGAATTAGCCAACATCTTAATTTCTTATGAGCATCTCTAGCCATTATCCTTTTGGTCACAGAGGCATTTTTTTGCCATCTATTTCTTTGTTAAAGTTTAAGGTAATATATGTTCAGAATAAATCCATTTGCTAGTAAATTGGTTATCTAAAAACTATACATTTCATTCATCAAGCAGAAAACAATCTAGACTAGATTATTGTATGTTGTTATTCAGGGCAATTCTTGGTCCATGGCAATATAACCCAGAAGAGTGTTTTTTCTGAGTGTTTTCCATACTTTGTGTCCAGATACACTGTATTTTATTTTTTTTTGACACAATCATAGAAACAAGGAGATAATATGTGTATACATTCAAACAGAAGTTCACCCTGTTTACGGACATATTAAATCATTTTTCTGTCAGTTGGAAGTATTAAGTTTAAGTTTAGAGAACAAGCAACACTCTTGGAATTTTCTTCAAAATGAATTCCTCACAGAGGAAAAAAATATTTACAATGTCTAAAATATGTGTATTAAGTGGTATTATTCACTATTGCCCTATTAATCATGATGAATCTGTATATTTAATTTTGAGAGGTTTCTTCTGCTGTTTCAGTAATATGGCATTTAGTTAACATTAGTTTTGTAAATGGATACTTTTAGTTTTTAATTTGCTATTGAAAAAATGTTTTTGAGATCTTTACATCAAACTACAGTAAAAAGTATATTTGGCAACAATGGTGTTTTAATGATAAAAAGCTGATTTATATACAGTAAGGAACCTTTTTACAGGTTGTCACTTTATGGGTCATTCTCCGTGTGCACTCCTCAAATCTTATACCACAATGTTCGAATGGCAATAAGACACTACAGTCTGTAAATGTGGGCGTTAATTTGATAATCATATTTTGGTGGTTAATGAATACCAAATACCTTCTAGAAAAGCAATTGTTGGCATAAGAACTAAAAGCACATATATTATGGACACTTAAGTAAAGGGGGCATTAACTATAAATCACGTTTCAGTTTTGTAATGTGACACATTTGGCAGGTTTTGTAATTTTTTCGTGCCAAAGGGGGATATAGCTTTCTGTCTCCCCCACTGCACTGTGCCTGTCTGTAACCTTCTTTCAACAGGAAGAACTGTGAAGACATGTCTGGATTGAATACCTCATCTTCCTTGTAAATAGGGAAGGAAATGGTATTTGGTTGGGTTTTTGTTTGTAATATTTTTTCTATTTAATATTATTGTATGGAAGTTTTGACTTAATAAAAACTGACATGTTTATTGAGAGAATTTGTTTTACTTTTGTCTCAAAGGCTTGTGACGCGTTATTTAAAAAAATATATATTTAAACATGTTTTTTTCTCAAACAATTCATATAAATCATACATTGAATTTAAAGACCATGATGACATTTGTGAGAATAAGTTTATATGAATCATTTTGCTCCATATAAAAATCCACATACATTTAAGAAAGAGGATTGCACACTTGACACCAGTGTGATCAAGGTAATAACTTTTTACATATTATTTTTTCCCCAAATATAGGTGAGCAAGCCATATAAAAAAGTTAATTATTTCTGTTAAAATTGGTTTAATTTTATTAAACTTTGGTCTGTGACATTCACACTTACTCATCTAAATAGGATTATCAAGTAATGTTTTAGCAGTCTAGATTTGATGGCAATGTGAATATGGAAACATGAGTGCAATGTTTTACTTCTTAACAGCCGAAGTTAAGAAAAAATAATGTTTGATATTTTAGAATTCATTTAATTGTTGTGGATATTGAGCTCTGGTAGCCACTTAAATTTGGAAATTGCTATTGCAAAAAGGCAAATATGGTTTGTGAAATGTTTTTTTTTTTTCTGGTATTTATACAGTAGCTTTCAAACTCTGCTCCTGACCTTGTCTCTGTGTGGAGATGACATCAGAACTGATCCTCTTGCTAATGAGATGATCAGCACAGGTTGCTAAGTTTTCAAGGAAGGATAAAACAAAATCTTAAGTAGATGCTGATCTTGCAGAGAGCTTTTGTCACTGTTCCAGCTCTCACTGGGATCACTGCCTTCAGCTTTACTGCACAATACATATATCTGTCCCAGGAGTTGAGCATTTTAATTATCTAGAGGATGCTCTTAATTTTTGTGCCAACAGGCTATCAAAATACGTTTTAAAATGTCTTGCATTTAAAATAAATGATCAACTGAAATATTCTTAAGATTGAAATAATAAATGAAATGGAGAAGAATTGGCATTGGATGGTAGGATTTTAGGTGAAGACACAGGAACATTTACAGAAGGGTTGGCTAACTGTCTCTTGTACACCCTTTCACCTTTGTTTATCTCAAGCATGTTTGAATTCCCATTAAAGCAGACAAACAGATATATAAAGCTTTTCAGGAGGGATTTTTAAATAGATTTTATACCATCATTGCAGGTCGGTGGCTCTTCAATCTATAAGTCTTTCACAAACTTTGTTGTTGATCCCCAGTGTTCCAGTTTGTATGACCAGTGGTAACTGATAAGGTCCTGGACAGTTATGTAAGTCAGGGTAGACTTTTTGAGGTCTTTGGGTCCTGTTTTGGAATCCTGAGGGGATTAACAACAAGGAGCCAGTTTGGGATACAGAGGAGAACCTGGCATTCCATAGAACACATTTTGGGGTCCTGGGGTTTTATCAATACCTTTTGGAGCTCAAATAGGATTCCATATGTGCAGTAGCTTGGGAATTTTTTTTTATTTACCTAATTCTTTATTGCTGTTAAATTAAAGTATACAATAACTTAGTATGAATTAAAAAAAAAAAGTGGTGTCAATATTTCATGAAAGTAGAGGTAAACACAATTACATTTTTAATTGCTTTTTACAATATCAGATCATGGTTTTTATTCATGTATCAGCCCACTATGTATTCATTTTATTTCATAATGCTTCATGTGACATTTGTAGATAATAAAAGATCATATATATGTTGTCTAACTTCTATGATTGCAATTTGTTTTTTTCCTGTTACTAATGTAAACACACCCATACTTATTGTGTGCTCATTTTCCAGCTGAATGGTTAATCATTTTCCTTTTACACACCAATATTTTTTACTTTACGAACAAGTTTTAAAACATGGAACAAGAATAATATAGAAAATAATTATGCGTGTACATAGAAATATTGGGGGAGGCTATTGCACTTGGTGCAAATGAGCCCTATGACGGGGAGTGGGTGAAAAGAAAAGAGTTTATCTTTTAGGACAATGAGAGGCTCAAGGTGTTTTTCTGTCACTTTCTGGCATACTATTATTCACTAAATCTATCTTTACTACAAATTCTTCCTAAGAAAACCAAAAAGGGATTACTTCTAAACAATTTAAGGAGCAGTCCTATCCAGCAAGGGTCTCCTTGCTAACTTCATAATGGGTAAAGTCTAGCATGTATAACAGAATTGAAATAGTCCAGATACAATCTTTCTGTTAAACCTTATTTCAACCATATCAGTTGTTAGGGCACATTTGTGCGGACCTGAGTCCCAATCCTTGATTGTTTTCTCCTTGGGTCCATTCTATCAAACAGACTGATTGCTTTGATAAATTAAGTGTAATCAATTCTGTTATAAACCCTCTTATTAAATACTCTCGCTACATTATAGCTTCTGTAGTTTCACTTTCTATTGGATATTTCTATATTCTGGACTTGCTATTTACTGCTTTCATAGAGTAATATGCCATATTACTGAATATTCATACCAAATATAATCTATGGAATAGACATCTGATTGTTTATCCAAGCTTGATAAGATTTGTTTCACTTTTTATTGCTATCTATATTGAACTAACAGAATATAGTGTGTTTTTAAAATGATAGATTGTTATTTTATGATTTTAATATACCTCTCATTGATTTAATATTGCAATCTATCTGAATATAAACAATTTTCACATTTAGATACATCCAATTGTTGATTCTTGGTTTGCTATGGTTTCAATAAAAACTGTTCTGCATAAAGCATATGAACGGAAGAAAATATATGATTCTATATATTGTAATAATTGTGTCATATCCAAATGGCATGACAGTCATAACCATTGTAAATCGTGTTTAATTGAAATATTGGTGCAAAAGTACAAACAAAGCAACAGTGCTCTATAGGAAGAAAATTAACTATTCTTGGCCTCTAAAACTGGCTTGGATTCACGTCGTATAAACATGACATATTAAGAGATGACTTCCAACCTGTTGTAATGAAGCAGGTGCTCTGTTTATTACTAGCAGGTGAAATGATAGGTGGAGCTCCTACTGGTGCTTAGCATTTGGACAATCCGTCTGTTCCATTTTGAATATCAGAATTTAATAGCTTTGGCCACAGTGTTTTTTTTAGGAGTGTAATAACACCGTGAGCTATACCATGTATGGTCACCCAAGAGGGGCAGGTCATAGCAGAGAGGTCAAATAAATTGCGGTCCACTGGAGAGGGAACTGGCAACCCACTCAAATATGTTTGCCGTGAAAACCTTATGGATGAGCACAACCAGACAAAAGATGTGCTGCGTTCATAGGGTCACAGAGAGCTGACCACCACTAACCAATGACAACAACAATAACACAACACTGTGGCTTTCTTACCCTGTATTAAAGTAATCAGACCGTTGTCAGTACTGCTTTATTGTAATGGATATATGTTATAGAACATGTACTTTCTGGACCACATCAGAATCGACCTTGATATGTCTTGTTATTTATTTACATCAGCTGGATAGTTTCATTATGAGGATAATATATAGAGTGCATTTTTAATTATTAACTGCTTAAAGAGAAATGTAAAGAAATTTGACTATATAAAAATAGTAAAAAGGGAACTGGAATCCAAAAATCACTAAATGCTTACATGAAACCCTCTCGTATGCCATTGGCAGTGGGTTCTTCTACTATTTAATTTCAAGCTCCAAAATGCAGTGTGTTAATGCAAATTAATTATTAAGCTGGGGATAATAAACATAGGCATCTGTAACATTCTAGGACAATTTGCAGTAAAAAAATAATTTGCAGAAAAGACAAAAGTGAACAATGTATAATATAGAAACACGGCATTACATGTCACTAAGATGCAGAGTAAGACAATGCAGAAAAACATCAATAAAATAATATGCAAAAATATGTAACACATGGATAATGATCCTCCACACAGCAGCGTTTCAGGTACAGCCACTGTAGGGCTGTGATATCAGTATTAGATAGAAATGTGACAATGCTCTGTTTTAACACCCAAAATGCAAATATAAACACAACATACACTTATGTAGACAAAAGCCAAACGATACAGAGGCAACTATATAAAACAACCAATACACACACAAATATAAAATAGAACTATAAAGATATAACTGTTTTAGTTGATGTAAGTAATTTCTGTTTCTTTAGTCCCAAGAGAGGTTTGTCTTGTTTAACTGACATCAATGTGTCATGCATAGCAACATTTCCTCCTGGAAAATATAGGATATATAGACATCCCAGGATAGATTTACCAATGGGGTCTGTTGCGGTTTTCTTCTGAAGGAGAAAGATAAATTCAGAACAGAGGGAAGAAAAACGAAGTGTGAGATAGGTAAGGAGTAGGAAAGGAGTAAAGTAATGTAAGGAGTGAGGTGGGAATGATTTCCTGCTTACAATTATTTTACAGTCTGGGAAATCCAGCTCTGCTTTCAATACCTGTTGTATCGAATATACATTCTACTATCCTGTTAGTAAATCACAGTGCAATACCATGCCCAGAACAGGAAAGTGCCTTGGGTACTAGATAACATATGAGCCAGAAAGATTAATGAGCACAGAGTTGCCAATATTTCCATTGGTTCTTTCATGCCAAACCTCATGTCCATAATTAAACTGTACATAGAAAAATATATTCTTGTCCTCAACCAATAGTATTTTCAAACTAAGTAAAACCTGCAACTAATCTATAAATCTTTACTAGGTATGTAATAGACCAGTATATTTATTTATTGGTATGTACTATGTAGTGCTCAATGTGCACTGTCCTAGCCTATCAGAGTCCATGTCTCAAAGCATGCTGCTAAACCTGGCCCCTAATAGGCTAGGGCACTATGCTGCCTATCCAGTCCTGTCTGCATACAATGCAGTGGACAGACCGATACAGGGACTGTTTGTTTTATTCAGAAGTGTCTGTTTTTGCGCCCTAAAATCAAAGTACCTAGTAAGTAAATACATCGGTATATTACATAGCTGTAAAATCCAGAAACCTTCCATATACCTTTAAGAACAGAAAATAATGCAACCAACGTAGCACTCCACTAGTTGGACCATAGAACTCACAGCATAGCTAGTAAAATATTACATTATATTAACAGTCAACAGAGTTAAAAATTAAATCCTGTAAGCAATCAAAACCAGAAATAAACCATGCGCGTGTAGCAAAATCGGTGCCAAAGAGAGATTTTCTACTCCAACTGAAGCAAGAGTCATTGGGGTACCAGGAACCTCCATGTCTGGGTTCCCTATCAGAGCATGCTGCTGGTGGAGGGACTCCTCATGTCAATGGCAAGAGTTAAATGGGAGTTTTGACACCCCCCCGTGGAGCTCCATGGAAGACTCTGCCCACTCTACGACATCACCAGTGGAACGGCCTGCACAAGTAGCCAGCTTGAAAATCTCCCCAGGCGTCAAGATGTGACTCCACATGTTAAAGTTAGAAATTTCACCAACAAAGGCCTGTGAGGCATCAAATCTTCCTCCCAAAGTATCCTATCAGGAATAGGAAAATGTGTTAGAGATTAATTCTATGTTGCATAGAAAATGGCCTCCAAACATAATATTAACATGAATCTTCACAGCATTTTACCTTGTGCTAGTGTTTTACTGATTGATGATTCTTACCTGTTCCTGTCCTAAGATAAAAACTCCACCAGGTTTTATTGGATGCCAAGGCGCCAAGCTTTCACCACTTCCCCTCCTCACACCATCCAGGTAAGCCTCCCACACGCCGTCTCTTGATGCCCAAGTGATGCAGACATGGTGCCACTTAGCATCATTAATGGACAGGGGTAAGGTTGCAGCCTGAAACAATAGGATAACAAGTTATTTTGATTTTGCAAATATGCACATGCCCTATTTAATGCATTATCTACAACATCCACAAACCGAGGGTAAGCTCCGTGGAACATTGTTTGCCTCCAAGAGGAAAGTGATCTTCCAATGGATAGTGTATGAAATGGGGAGACAGAGCATAATCACAAAGCCCAACTACTCGTGGATTAAAAGGAAGAACACATATGGGGAACCAGAAAGTACATTCCACTTCCTTGTGGAACCATTCTATCCCAGTTTAGGTTGCAAAGTTGCAAAATAACCTCATAAAGTTTTACATATGATCTTTTAAATGAGTGCTTACGTAACCTGTTAATAAAATAAAGGCTGCATTTATTTATTTCTAAAAATGTTTTCTCCATTACCAAGCCAAGTTCTTAAAAGAGCAAAATGTAAAATATGACTATGTAGAAGTGCTTATTTTCTGGAGAGACCCTAAAAGTGTGAACTAATAATAAAAAGAGATATGATTGTTCTGTGTAAAAACTGCTGGGTTTATAGTAGTGGTTAAAGGGCCAGTTAATTCAGCACAGTTTGGACCACACCACAGTAAAGATCTCATAAACAGCATGTTGAAATAGCTTTGCAATTTTTGAAATCAGTGCACATTTCACGTATATATCACATAAAATCATTAATGTGCTTAGATTTGTTTACATGCCTCAAAGACGGCCCCCTGACTTCTCCACTGTTAGAACCAGAGGGGCTCGGTCTTGCTTCATTACTGCAACCAATCAGGTTGCGGGGGGGTGTGGAAAGTCTTTTGACTGACAGTGCCTGCCCAGGAGACCTGTGACATCACATAGAGAGGCTGATCCAATGAGCAGCTTCTATCAGTGGAAATGCTTCCTTGCTTTTTAGTGTATAATGTCTGGAATTAATTGTTCAAGAGTTTTTTTTTTCTATACAGGATAGATAGATAGATAGACACACACATATATATGTATATATCACATATAATAGTTGTGGTAATTGCGACTTGTCGTCACGCAATGTTAAAAGTTACGGGCTTGCGCATGCGCCACAAGCCTGCAAGTTAGAGGGGAAGAGCATCGCATAGTGTGGCAAACTGCATTACCAGGCTTCAAATTTTATTGCTGTTATTTTTTCACGTGCAAGTCGCTAGTATATATACGGTATATATATATACACACATACAGCATGGCCCACACACAGCACAGTCACACCACTCACTTGCTCTGTTTTCTCACACACAGCTTCTCCTGTGCCTGTGCTCTGCTTGTAGGAGTGACAGAGACTGAACTGCTCATTGGTCAAAGGGGATTTTTGACAGGACTCTGAAGGCCTGGATGTAGCAGCTTGTGCTGGGAAAGCTCTATGAGTAACAGACTCCCCCCATAGACCGGCCCTAAAGCAACACTGGCCAGTGCAGTGCACTGATAGGCTGCGAGGCACACACCTTTAATTGAGATGGTAGCTGTGACCTGATGGGAAGGCTTACACATGTAAATAAACAAAGGGAAAAACAAACTTATGTCAAAAAAAAAACAAAACTAAAAAAAAAAACAAAGTTACCTGCCGCAGAGCACTATTAGGGAGGTAACTGGCCCGTTGACACTGCCACTACAACTTTTGAAAGGCTAAAAATCCACTCCATCCTTTGAGTTTGCCTCATAAATGATTTTTAAATACAATGTACTTTATGATATGTCATATATTTACCTTGTCATTAATAAGCAGTTCCATGGGGTTGTTCCCCCACTCAATCAGTACCACCTCATTAGCCTGCCCAGGAACAGAATATGAAAAGGGTGTTCCCATTCCTGGCGAGGAGTTAGACTTCAGCCATAAACAGATGGTAAAGGCAAAAATCTCATGGTGGAGAGTCCTCTTCACCTTGGTGAACATGTAGTTTGTTCTGAGAGGAAAGCTGACTCTGAAATCATTAGACTGTTTATCAGTTTTGGGTCCTATTAAAAGATAAGAAATAGGGAAGAATGAACATTCACAGACTGAGACCAGACCTTTAACACACTGAGCAAACACTTGAGTCAATAAACGAAACTCCAGGATATTTGCTGAATGCCTGTGTAGCTATTTTACGACTTTGTTAATAATTGATTTTTTTTTTTTTTATCTTGCTATGCTTGGCCTCAATTAAAACAGGGAGGTTACTTCAAAACTCAGTCAACATGGGGCTTTATCACATTTCCTGGGATACACGTCTCAACATATTATTTTTCAAAATAAAATATCTGCTGACATTTTTGTGGAAGAAAAGTCCAGTACGTTGCATTAGATGTAACATCCACATCTCTTATTTTAGGAAAGCATCACAGGATGACAGAGATCTGACCACCAGACTAGCCCTAGTGTTTAGACGGTTTCTCTGTCAATAAAAATATATGGTTTATATAGTATTAATACCATATTCGGATATATTGTACATTACTTCCCAATAACCATAAAAGGCCACAAGTACATCAAAGTCTTCTAATTATTTTCCTATGTTGTTCTTCATCAGCCATCACCATATCCTTAAAAAAAGCAGTTCCAAGAATTCTACTGTCTCAGCCTACAGGGCACGCTCTTCCTGCTAATCATCTTCCAAGTTGGGTTCAGATAAGAGCAAGAACCAAGTGAGTGAAAAATAGAAATGTGAGCATTCATGGTTTATTAACAAAGGGAAAGTTAGAAAATATAAAAGTAAAACCAAACATCCCCTCCACCAAAAATAAATAAATAATTATCATTATGTACAAGTTATGTGAAGTTATAATTTCTACCATAAGTAGGAAAATATCATTAAGGAGAATGTCAGTACTTATGTATTTCTGTGTCGTAAAGAAATGCTAGCGCTCTAAACAAAAAATATCATCAATAGTTTACTTAATATCTACACTACAGAGCAGTAGCCTAATATTTCAGCAGTATCTATTTTTTTTTTTGCATTGTTCAGTCGTTTCCCACTCTCTGTGACCTTATGGACTGTAACACACCAGGCACATCTTTATGTCCATGGTCATGCTGATCCACTTGGTATTCATGGCAAAGATGCCAGTTCCTTCTCCAGTGGGCCACAGAATACAGCTCCTGGTATTCCTAGGTGGTCTCCCATCCAAGTACTGACCAGGCCCAATCCTGCATGACTTTTGTCAAGTTACAGAAATCACTTTATTGAATATCAGAGCTATAAATAGTAATATATATTTTATCAAATGTTTGATCCTTTAGTGCAATTACTTTGACATATCTCAATTCTGTATAAATCAGCCTTCCTGTTTCTATTCCCAAAGCATTACGTCATCTTTGTATTAGAGAATAATCACTACGTATCACTCTCCGATGTTTTGTGCTTTTTAACGGTCTTTGAATTAATTGGTAATTGAAATGTTGAACTGTGTTCTCAGCCTCCATCTACTTGCTTTAATCATTCTGAGCATGAACAATCCCCACAGGAAGTAATGAGCAATGTCTAGCCTCTAACAAGAAAAGAGGCTGGTCTAGAGGGGAGTATCAGAAAAAGAAAAATTACAAAACCTCTCAATGTGTGCTTACTGCCAGAAATATACAATTAATACATTATTTCCTAATACCAATAGTTATAATTATACAATATTTGGAGACTCTACTGCATCCCTTTAATGACAACAAAAACAAATTAGCAATGGAACAAATAAACATCAGGCACATTTTTCAGTCATATCAGATTTTGCCAGGTGCATTGCTTTGAATTTTACCTTTGTCTCCCCCGGGCAGTTTATGCCGTACTGGGTCCTCATGTCTATGGCTGCCATCTTTATCATGATGATCTGTGTTATTGTGCTTTTCGTGTATCTGTCGCTCGAGGATGCTGATCTTTTTTTGCAGGGTCTCCTTCAAAGATGTGGAGAACAGTGATGTGTTTCTGGTCGTCTGGAAAATAGCAGTAGAGACATGAGTGTGTGCTCAGGACAAGGTGTACAGAGTATCATTGTTCTTGTAGTTTGTTCTTGCCTGGGGCTAGGCAAAAAGTTCTCTTTTTCTTATTTTCAGATCCAGTCATACATAATGTGATATGTGGCAACTATAGGCCCGAGGCTATTCTTGTACGTATAGTCCAACAAGACCTTACAGGGAGCCAGGAATGTGTCAGTAAGATGTACACAGAGATACTGTTTATACTTATTGCTAGTTTCCCTATGACATCACCTTTATTGCGCAGGAGCGTGACGTTCCTTACTTATCAATGTCATTTAGGAATTCTTTAAGGTAATTTTATGTACCTTTGTACGAAACCTAGGAAGTGTCTAGAGTACATGATCACTCTGTTCAAATTGTCTAATTGTCAAGGAGAGTTTTCAAAGAACTGTACAAAATATCCTACTTTACCATTTTGTAATCAGAAATTCACCCAATTTGAAGTCTAAATTAAATTCAAGAGTCTTTTTCTATATGTATAATTTGTATAAAAGTACTTTATTATCATCATTTATTTGAAATGCGCCAACAAGTTCCATAGTGCGCTACAGGGTTATACAAGTATAGGGAAAAAACAATATTAACACATCGTAAATGAATGGTGGGTTATGTCTTTGAGCTTAAAATCTAATATACATAGCGCTTTTACCTTACAAGACTGAAAACTCACAAATATTCAATCTAAAGAACTACTTCCATTTTATTTCACGCCATTTTTAAATGACCATTGAATGCATTTATTTCAATGTTTTTTGCTAATGTTTTAACAGGGTTTTTTTTTGGGGGGGGGGGGAATTAAGGTCCTGAAGCAGAATAAAATTCTTCGGATGTTTAGTTGTCTTTGGGGACTTATCCCTGTTAGTCAATGTGCAGGAATATAGTATGAATCATACATGTCTGCCAATGAGAGTCTTACATACTCTGTTTACACAGAGGCATTTTCTGTTAGTTTCAAGGATATAAACATTTTACAAAATTTTGAAAAATATTATATTTAATTTTCCTTTAAATCAGAGCAGCTAAATCTGGGTTTTGTGATATATTTTATAGGTTTTAAGTAATCTCGCAGAATTTCTACATATCTTCACTCCTTTTGACTTTATTATTTTGTATATTGCAAGCACAACAGTACTTAGCCTTCTATATTTTTTTTTATTACCTGTGATCTACCCATTAAGCACAGGTTGTTATTGTTATTTTCTGTAATAATTAACAATAATTACTCCACGTGGTGCATTGTTTTCAGGTCATCTGACATTGAGAAGAATGAGCATGTCCAGATCTGAAGGAGTAATTAAGTACTCCTTGGGGTCTGCACATACTAATGCTTCTTAATGTCAGATCGCTGTAGACAGAAAACAATGCAAGCAGTTCACTGGCAGCAAGTAGCAATTATTGACAATTAGCACCGTGAAAAGTGATATAACAGCCAATGCTTGATGGGTGGTTAACACATAAAAATCTAAATTTTAGATGTAATTTTACTGTAAGAAATTTCATTTTTTTAAGATTAATTTGGCAATATACTTGTTATTACCTATAATTTGAAATTATTGCAAACTTAGAATCTGCCCTGTGTGCTTTTAAATGGACCTGGTAAGCAATCTCTGATAGAGAAGAAATATTATTAAAATTCAGTTCATTTTAAGGGTCTTCTATTATTTTCATTGTGGGAAATTGTTTATACTTGTACCTAACCCCTGTATAGCTCTACGGCATATGTTGGTGCGTCACAAATAAAGGATAATAATAATAATTAAAACTGACATTGTGAATTGGATCAAGTTCTATGGCTAATTGTTCACAGCTAATAATTAGACATCTAGCAATGTCAGTGTCAAAAAAGAAACAATGTGAACAATAGCATAAACAAAAGCTTGTAGGTGGAGGCAAAACTAAAAAAAGGAAATGTATAAATGTGATAAAGATAATATTGTAATGCCATCTTTTAAAGTTTATAAAGGTTTATTCATATCCACAAAACCTCTTTATAATAAGGGACTGGCTAACAAGTCTTTCTAGGGAAGGATTAGGTATCCTTTTGACAAAGCATGTTATTTAGGGTTAAGCCAATTAAAGTAGGGGAAGTAAATTAATTGATCCAGAGAGATACCCTGCCCTTTCAAAAGCCACCTATTTGGCATTGTAAGAGCGTCACCACATTGTATAGTGCTTTGATTACAGGTGGTACATCAATATATAGAAAAAGTAATTACAGTTCTTTTTGGGCAGCACCAATATATATATATATATATACAAATAAACACTTTTATATATTGAAGCTATAAATACAATTGTGTCACATCTATTAGATTTCAAAAATATAAATAAATACAAAGAATAGTATATTTATATATATATATATATATATATATATATATATATATATATATATATATATATATATAAATATATATGGTTTCTTGCCACAGTTACATACTCATTTTCTGTTGGTTCCTAGAGCCATTTGGTTTGGGAACTTTTTACTTTGAAAACGCTTGCGGATACGTCAGGATGTATGAATGTGGACTTACTGGTGTAATTTAGGGGTGATAAAGATTAATATAAACGTGTAACGTGGGAAAATACACCTCCCGCAGCTGATTTACAGGTATTCCACAATTTACACCACTCTATTAGCATGGGGGCGTATAACATACCAAAAGAACAGTCCCAATAACAACCCCTTATTTGCGTTTTTTGGCTCTCTACAGCTATGTTTTTTTTATTACCTATCAAAATTTCAAGTTACTTTATTTTAACATAACATAGTAATTTTTTGAACAAAGGAAATGAAACAAACCTCAGGATACAATAGCAGACTGAAGGTGCCTGTATGCTCCCAAATGAAACACACAGAACAAAGTTGTGAAGGTGAGAAATTTCTTCAGAGAGAGAGTTGTAGAGAAACAGGAAAGATTCAGTTGTTGCAGTAATGTAAACTCAAGTCGAAATAACTAATATTGCAAGCCCAGCTCATCACAATAATTCAGTGACATTTGTTACAGCCCACAGAGCAATCTTTAAGTGGCATATTGCTAAAAAAAACTAAATTGAGGAGCAAGACAACTTGGGTTTGATTAGAGCTAAGAAAATGCAATTGACAAATTTAAATTCTGGGATTATACTTTTTGCCTTGCGCAGCCTCGCTAATCACAGCTTCTTTCTCTCTCTCCTTCCCTTGTTCGGTGTCCTCTCCCTCCCTCTTTTCTCATTCTCTCTCCTCTCTGCGAGCCTTGCAATGAGCGCCTTCAGCACTCATTTCAGGCCTTGTAACGAGTGCCCTTGGCGCCCATTGCCGTCCTCCCGTCACAAATGAAGGGTTAATATTTAATTTTTCACCATCCCTCGTGTCTCTTAGGCCACTCCCTTCCCTGTGTCTCTCCCCCCCCTCCCCTGTCTCTTTCGCCCTTCTTCCTCCCCTGTGTCACTTTCCGCCTCTCTCCTTCCCCTCTGTCTCTTTGCCTTCCTCTCCGTCCCCTGTGTCTCTTTGCCACGCTCTCCCTCCCCTGTGTCTCTTCCCCCACTCTCCCTCCCCTGTGTCTCTTTGCCACGCTCTCCCTCCCCTGTGTCTCTTCCCCCACTCTCCCTCCCCTGTGTCTCTTTGCTCCGCTCTCTCTCGCCAGTGTCTCTTTCCTTCCTCTCTCCCCCCTGTGTCTCTTCCCCCCACTCCCTCCCCTGTGTCTCCTTCCCTCTCTCCCTCCCATGCCTCTTTTCCCCCTCTCCCTCCCCTGTGTCTCTTTCCCCCCTCTCCTACCTCATTGTCTCTCCCCCCCGTGTCTCTCTCCCCCCTCCCTCACCTGTGTCTCATTCTCCCAATCTCCCTCCCTGTCTCTCTGCCCCCCTCTCCCTCAATATCATTTGCCGTTTATGGGTGTGAAAACATTTGCGGGCTTGGGGAAATTGATTTGCGGGCCAGGCTGTTAGTTACGGGTTTAACCGTCGCCTTTTTTTTCAAGCCCGTAACTCAGAAGTCGTTCGGAGCCCTCAAAAAGATTACAATTGAATAGCAAATTAGCTTGCAACCTCACTTACAGGTATCCCTGCCTCTCCCCCTGTCCTCCCATTGTGGCCCTCATCTGTCCCCCTGGGCCTATTGCAGGCCTCGCGATGAGCTCTTTGCCCCTCATTGCAGGCTCGCGCAAACCTGCAACTTGTGGGCCTCGCGATGAGCGCCTGCAGCTCTCATTGCAAGCCCCCCCCCCCTCTGGCGCTCATTGGGGGCCCCGCAATGAGCGGCTTTGCTGCTCATTGCAGGCAGCGCAAGCCCATAGCTTTGCAAGCGTTACACACAAACTCGCAATAACGACAACTATATATATGATAATTACGTGCATTATAAAATAATGTTGTTATTGTCCATTAGTTTGCAATGTGTTAAACCTGTTTCTGCCTTGTACTTAACCCATGTATAGTGCTGCAGAATATGTTAGCTCGTTACAAATATTCCCTTTAAATGTAAGCTTGAGTGTACAAACCTTTTATCATTTCAAGGGTGCACAAAATTGGCAAAAGGCCCCACCTAGTGGTCTGTTACTAAATCTGACTTAAAATCCTTTTTGATAGTTTTTCTTTATTTTGTGTTCAAAGAATTTAACAGCATTACATTTGGTGATAATTAAAGCAATCCCAAAAAATTGTCAAGGTTTATATAATTGAGAACTTCATATATAAATGAGTGATTTTACATTAAAATGTTCAAAACACAGTAGGATTGTATTACTATATTATGTTCAAGAACCAGCCTTATTAACCCCGCTGTTTATCAATGTGTTAAAACATGCTCATATTACAACACAGTCACAGCTTCAGAGCTATATGCCTCAATTAATTTAAGCATGTGTCAGCCATTAAACCCCCAGAGTAGGATAACACTTATCAGTCATAGATAATATGGAGAAGTGGGATGATCAATGAAACTGATTCATAGACATAATATAGTAAATCCTATCTAAGTTTTAACATAGTATATTTTGTACCATTTTATAGCATTAGGACTTGTTTATAAATGTAGTTTCGCCAGCAATTAGACCTTTCTATCATGGGTGTAAGAACTGGAGGGATGGTGGGGGGGACAAATCCCAGATTTTTCTATGTTTGCATGTATGTATATATGAGCTATTTTACGCCCTATGTATATAGTGAGCTGTATCCCCCCTAGAATTATTCTGGCTCCTACACCCCTGGTTTCTGTGCTCCTAAATTATGGCAAATGGATTGGATAATGACAGAAAGAAATAAGGACAATTTGGTCCTACATTTTCTGTTATGTACATAAAGGAGCATGCTTTAAACAGCATCATAAAAAAGTGATTACGGTAGTCTATAGCAGGGCTGCCCAAGCCCGGTCCTGGAGAGCCCCACACAGGCCTGTTTTCGGGGATATCCTTTCTGTGCACAGGATGACTGAAGAAACAATTCACTCACCTGTAGCCAGCAGGGATATCATCTAATCCGGACATGGGTGGGGCTCTCCAGGCACAAACTTGCCCACCCCTGGTCTATAGTATGGAAAAGAGAGAGGTTTGTTTTCTTCTACTCTACATCTTTTCAATTTACCACTAGCCAAGCAAACATATTTGTGTACCTTACTTGGAGCACAACAGTGCTCAATGCCAAGCAGCATCTGCAAAGGCAAGTAAAATATTAGCATGTATTAAGAAAAGTATAGACGCAAGGGAGGCAGATATAATTCTGCCACTATACAAATCTCTAGTACGCCCTCATTTGGAATATGGAGTACAATGTTGGGCACCACTTCGTAAAAAGGACATTTTAGAGCTGGAAAAAGTACAGAGAAGGGCAACAAAACTAATACAGGGAATGGGGGGGCTAAGTTATGAAGAAAGACTAACCAAATTAAACCTATTTTCTCTTGAAAAAAGGCGTCTTAGAGGGGATATGATTACCTTATATAAATATATCCAGGGTCAATACGAGGACATCCTTTGAGATTAGAAGTAAAAAGATTTCACCGTAAAGAAAGAAAAGGGTTCTTCACAGTAAGGGTGGTTAATCTGTGGAATTCTCTACCAAAGAAGGCGGTGACAGCGGATTCAATAGATAACTTTAAAAAGGGATTGGATATATTTTTAAATAAAAAGGGCATTCAGGGCTATCCTGGATAATTAGAGAGGGAGTATTGATCCAGGAATAAATCCGATCACCAGTATCGGAATTTCCCCCCCCCTTTTGATACAATTGGCAAAGTTTCACTGGTTTTTTTTCTGTTTGCCTTCCTCTGGATCAATTAACAGTTAACAATTAATCTGCATATTGCAGACCAGTGGAGATCTAAAAAGGTTGAACTTGATGGACTAAAAGTATTTTTTCAACCTCAATTACTATGTAACTATGTATCCAAATACCATTTCCTCCGCAATTCATTTCAACTCAAACAGGCTAAGGCTGAAATGCAACATTTCCTTTTTTTAAGCCAGGAACCATTTTTTTAAGAAGTGGCGCCCCTCACAGGGAAGCTCCCATGGGCGGCTGCCTAGTTGGCCTAATGGGTAATCCGGCCATGGGTGTCAGCATGTCTTTATTTCACCTTAAATCTTATCCTGAATTATTGAGCTGGAGTACTAGGTCAGGGGTGAATATTGTACTTGAAATTTAAATCAGGGCAGAAAGCCAGCATATAAAAAAACAAATCAACAAACATTTTAAAATAAATTTATGTTAGCTTTTTTCGGCCAAAATTACTGACCTGCATACCTATAGAAATATATAACCAGAGCTATTCATCTAGAGCACAGTTCCAAAAAACAACACTCTCAGGTTAACAAGACAACATTGCCATCAAAATAAAAAGGGCAAATGGCCTTGACACGATTAAAAAAGACTTCAAGGGCAAACATTAACTCCTATTTGGCAGACATAACATAAACTATATTATAACCCTAAGCCACAGCAGCTTAGGAAGCGAAGTAATATACTTATGACCATCTGCTCCTCTTCGATTGGCACTCCATTGTTTATTATTTATTTGTTGAATAACTATAGTATCATTGTTGTATGTATATTATACAAGTCTGCAAACTTTTCCAGTAATTTCAAAAGAAGCAAACACTTTTATTACAATATTTTATTGCAATATTACACTTTATATCATACAACTATACTCCTGTATGCGGGATGGAATATGGGATGTGGAACAGTTAAGATACTTTGACCAGGACAAGTACAAGCTTAGGAGCCATACAACATTCTTCATCTTGTTACTGTACCTGAGCATTGTTGAATTATAAAGATATAGTAGGTTGGTTTAAAGAGAGATATAATACTAGTTTTTGCTGTTTCCTGCCCATCAACCATGGCTACACATGCAATTAATATAAATATTCTTAGTGATAATAGTCACAAAAAACATGCAATCTATTTTTTGATGTACAGAGAAGGAACTTTACTGAGATACTGGGCTCTTAAAATGTATTTCTATGAAGGTCTTCATAGAGATAGGAAGTCAATATTAGATATATAATGCACTGATTAGAACAGTAATGTAATGTTAAACAATAAAGCTCTTACCTGTAGATGTTCCAGTCTCTCTTTTAACGAATCTAGCATTCTTTCCATCTGATGAATTCCAGCTGGGGTCACCTCTGGGGGGTCTTCCATTGTATTTGGTGGGGCACTTGGCTTGTGGTAAGAGTCATGTGCTTGTTGCTCTCGATACTCGCGGTGGGCGAGGGGGTGATACTCATGATCTCTGTTATGCCCATGGATATCTTCATGTCCTCCATGAATGTGCTCTCTTTCATGTCCATAATCATGCTCATGCCCATGGTCCCTCTCATGCCCAGAATCCCTCTCATGTCTGTCTTCCCACTCCTGCCCATGTTCTCTTTTATGCCCATGCTCCCTTTCAGGCCCATGCTTCCTCTCATGCCCGTGTTCTCTTTCATGCCCGTGTTCCAATTCATGCCCATGCTCCCTTTCATGGCCTTCTTCCCATTCATGCCCATGCTCCCGTTTGTGTCCATGCTCCCTCTCTTGCCCGTGCATGGTCTCATGACCATAATTTTCTTCATACCCATGCTCCCTCTCTTGTCCATGCATGCTCTCATGCCCATAACCCTCTTCATGTCCATGCTCTCTATCTTGCCCATGCTCACCAGAATGAACAGAATGGCCCTCTTCATGTACCCTGCTGTGAGGGTAACCTTCACAACGGCTCAGCTTCACAGTTAATTCTCTAATTGTCTCCCTTTGATCTAAGATAGTTTCCTTCTGGTGTACCACAGTCTCTCGTAGATGCAGGATGGTTTCTTTTGCCTCTTCTTGCATGCCCGCCCAGTGCACTCCACCACCTGCACTATGTCTCTGCATGTTTGGTTGGCAGTCCATATCTGGTGGCATTGGAGTGCAAATAAATTTTGGAAGTGAAAACTCCCCAGAGCAATCATGAACCAAAAAGACGTACACCACCATGAAAAACAAGAAAAGCCTCATTTTAAACAGAAGCAAGACTTCTGAAAGCAGAGAAATCAATGTTTTCCCGACTGCTTTACCTGTACTATGTTTAAGTTGTCCTTCTTAGCAGATGAATGACATTCAAAGGATTTCAGAATCTGATTTGCTGTGTTTTACTGTCACCTCCCTCTGTAATTATCAAATCCTCTTCTACTCTCTCTCTCATACTTGGTCATGCAAGTCTGGAAATGGCATTAGTCATTAATTCTAATGTCTTTAAATCTCTGAAAGGCCCCTCCTCCAATCTGGGTGTCCTATATACAACTGGAGCAGATCAACGACTTACTTTAAACATAGCTAATGGACTCAGGAGGCTTTAAGGAGATGATGGCCTGGTAAACCATTCTTGCCCTGAAATCACTTCTAGACAGCCACATTGGTTTATTAGGTCCTGTTATTCTGAGATAATTTGTGAATATCATGCCTCGATTATAAAATAAATTAATTCAAAATTAATGTTTTATAGAAGAATGAATACATTACATAGATATTCCAAATATATAATAATATAAAAATATAGGGCATAATAAGTTATTTATCAATGTAATGTTATTAAAAAGAACACTTTATTACAGTAAACTGGATTGCAATTTTTCAACCTATTTACTCTTAGCTACAGTCTTCTGAACGTCATATGGCTTTAGACAAAAAAAACACACAGTCAGACTCCTAGGGGCTAATTAACAGTTAATGTCAATAATCAATTAGACAACAATGCTTATTGCATGGATCAGAAAGGCTGATTGACAGGTAAAAAATATCAAATTCAATATATGTTTACTGCAAGAATTTTCTTAATAACATTGGCCCTCATTCAATTGAGTTTTGACCAATTGAATAGGGCTCTAAATAAGCACATAGCATATTTTTTTAAAATAAGTTTTTAATTAGTGAAAACCTTGCTTTTGGATAGATGCTTACTAACTAAAAACTTATTTAAAAAATTATGTTATGTGCTTATTTAGAGCCCTATTCAATTGGTCAAATCGCAATTGAATGAGGGACATTGAATTAATACAGCACTTTTTATCACACATATCGTCATCATGCAAAGCGAGCTCGCAAGAACTGCGAAGCGAGAGGCCGCATTTGCGGAGGTGGAGGATCTATGCAGCCTCACTCCCGGTACCAAAAACCCTCAGAAAAGCGCAACTTTGAAAAAAATACAATGCAGCGGGACTTTAAAAAAAAAAAATTACGGCCACTGGGACTTAGAAAAAAACAACGAATGCATAAAGACGAAATACGGACTTACACAAAAAAAAATACAACCCGCAGAACTTAGAAAAAAAAAATATATGAGGTCACAAAAATACGAAAATTAACAAAAAAAGAATTACAAAAACATCACACACCGCACAGGGGGACAGCCAGGACTTCTGGAGTTGAGGTTGCACGCGAATTAAAGTCAGTTTTAAGCAGTTTCACCACTTGAACATTGACTAAGCAAGAGAAAAATGTAAAACAAGGCTCCACGACCCAGAAGCGCAGAAAACACTGACAAGGACGTGCGACTTTTAATTACGACCCGTGGAACTTACCGGCTTAAATGCGTACATTCAAAAACAACAAAAACTATACAAAATACAAAAAAAAACAACAACACACTGAGCATCGAGAGAAACCCATGACATCTGCCTGTGAGGTTGCACACTAATTAAAGTCGAATTTAACAAGTTTAGGCAATTGAAAATCGCCTAAGCGAGAAAAAAAATGGCGGCCAAAAAAAATGAAAAAAAGGCTACACGACCCTGAAATGCGCAAAACCCGTGCCAGGCACGTACGACTTTTGACAGGGACGTATGAGGTACAAAAATACACAGTTAGGAAGCATGGAAAATGCTTGCGACACGCGTAGCACATACACAAACTACGCCATTTTACAACACTAACACATTACGAATCTAAAATGGTGCTTTACACAACTAAACCAATGGTTTGCCCTCGCGCACGCAGCATATTTCTAATGCACAGTTGGGACATTGACGACACTTTCTCCTCAGGGCAGCAATTGTACAACTGTACATTGTATGCTGCAGGAAAATAAAAATAGATACTTAGCTCTTCAGGCTATTCATTGCTGGATATATCAAATACAAATAGGTAAATTAATATAGAAAAATAATGATCTATATTGGTAGTATTCTGGGTGCTTTACACCCCTTAATGTATCAAAAAAGATTATTTAAAAAGAAAAAAACTTTATTGGATACTATTGATCCGGAAACTACGCCGATTAAAATGTATGAGCATGACACATAGATACTCTAATCATATGGGGTATGAATTGTGAAATATGGTCATATTCTATATTCATACCATAGAATGTGCTACAAAATCCTCATAAATCAGAATATGCTGGTACTCCTGTTGATACAGGATATACTGATAATCATAGGATAGTGCAGCAATGTGTAAAAAATGTGAGTATGTATATATATATAAAAACTGATATACATAAAAATGAAATCTGATACCTTGGAAGATACTTAAATAGACTGGAAGTAAATACAATCATAAATCAAAGGCTCTACAAGTCCACTATAGTATAGAGTATTGCAAGAGGACAATGGCA
This sequence comes from Discoglossus pictus, assembly GCA_027410445.1. Lineage (NCBI taxonomy): Eukaryota > Metazoa > Chordata > Amphibia > Anura > Alytidae > Discoglossus > Discoglossus pictus. The sequence goes on along the minus strand of CM050169.1, from coordinate 186,963,474 downwards.
CTATTGGATATGAGCTAAACAACACACATATAGCAACATACTTGCTGTTCAGTAGTTAGAGCTCTCCAATATAGTTCTCCATAGACTCTCTATTATCAATGAGTCAGCAAAGATGTTAAATATATATAAATAAATAAATGAAGTGATAGTTGAGCCAATATAGTTGTACAAAAGGAAAAGATACACTCCAAAGAGTGTTTGTACTTAGCTTCTAGTGTTTCCAGGTTCAGAAGGTTGCAAAAAATGATGCCAACGGGCCGTTTCGTCCCTCCACGGGGGCTTTTTCAAAGGCTTTTAACTTCAAACAGCGTTTTAGGCCTATTTAAGGCCTGTAGGACGCTTCCTTGATTGGATCTCATTAAAAACAAAACAAATGGGTAAAGTATATTAATTTATTAAGTAAATACTGTATATACTCGAGTATAAGCCGAGTTTTTCAGCCCTTTTTTTAAGGCTGAATAGGGCCCCCACAGCTTATACTCGAGTCACTACCCCCGTGTCTCTCTTTCCCCCGTGTCTCTCTTTAACCCCCTGTGTCTCTCTTTAACCCCCCGTGGCTCTCTTTAACCCCTGTGACTCTTTCTCTCTTGCCCCCATCCTCAACCCCCCATCCTCATCCCCCCATCCTCAACCCCCCATCCTCATCCTCAACCCCCCATCCCCAACCCCCCCTCCTCATCCTAAACCCCCTCCTCATCCTAAACCCCCCTCCTCATCCAAAACCCCCTCCTCATCCTAAACCCCCCTCCTCATCCTAAACTCCCCTCCTCACTTTACTCCTCTAATTACACCCCCCTCTACCTTTCCCCTCACTTACCTTCCCTCTGCAGCTGCTCCTCCGCTCCTCCGCGCTCCTTCCGGCTGCGTCGGGACCGGTCCCGACGCAGCCAGAAGGAGTGCGGAGTAGCGGAGGAACAGCTGCAGATGGAGATGGAAGGTAAGTGAGGGGAAAGGGAGAGGGCGAGGTAATTAGAGGGGTAAAGTGAGGAGGGGGTTTAGGATGAGGAGGGGGGTTGAGGATGAGGATGGGGGGGTTGAGGATGAGAATGGGGGGGTTGAGGAGGGGGGTTGAGAAGTGGGGTTGAGGAGGGAGGTTGAGGAGGGAAGTTGAGGAGGGAAGTTGAGGAGGGGGGTTGAGGAGGGGGGTTGAGGAGGGGGGTTGAGGAGGGAGAATGAGGAGGGGGGTTGAGGAGGGTGATTAGGGAAGGAGAGGGAAAGAGACACAGGGAAGGGAGGGGGAGGGAAAGAGACACAGGGAATGGAGAGGGGGGAAGAGACACATGGAAGGAAGAGGGGGTGATGAGACACAGGGGAGGGAGAGGGGGAAGAGACACAGGGGAGGGAGAGGAGGGGAAGAGACACAGGGGAGAGAGAGAGGGGGACACAAGAAAGGGGCACAGCAGGCACACAAGAGGGGGACACAGATGGCACAAGAGGGACACAGGGGGCAGCATATTTCCCACCCTCGGCTTATACTCGAGTTTTCCCAGTATTTTGTGGTAAAATAGGTACTTATACTCGGGTCGGCTTATACTCGAGTATATACAGTAAGTAATTAATAATATAGCAAAAAATATCTGTCTTTGTCATGAGAGCCGAACGATCTCATAGGACCAAAATTACACGAGAGGAGCGGCTTGTTATGAGGGCCCGAAGGCGCTCAGCGCGAGGCTCGCAAAGAATGCCAAAGGTCCTGAGAGTAGAAAAAGCTTTACGTTGTGTGTCAAACAGCATTGCCATGGCTTAAAATTTTATTGCCCCTTTATTTTTGATGGGCAAGTTGCTAGTTATATATAGTTTTAAATTATACATTTGAAACTCCCATTGTGTTTCTTTAAGCATTATCAATTCTTTAAGGCAACAATGTATAACAGATCATAATATTTTCTAATACAAAAATCAAACGAGGTCCTTTATAAATTAACAACATTTTTAACGTTTCAAAGAGATCTGTCATCTTAATTGGGGTTCAATATTTCTACTACTATGATTATGTACAGTATACATATATAACATATATACAGTGGTACCTTGCTTCTCAATCTCCTCTGAACTCAACATTTTCGATACTCAACCTGTCTGGATCAGCAAAAAACCTTGGTACTCATAGGTACTCATTGTGCTACCTTGGTACTCATTGCGTTTGCTAAAACCAATTGATATTACTCCTTATGGGAGTTTGGTACTCAACCTTTTTGGTAATATCATCTGGAATGGATTAAGGTTGAGAACCAAGTTACCACTACATATATATATATATATATATATATATATATATATATATATATATACTGTAAATACTTGAATATAGCACCATCGAATATACCATGATGGTTACGAATTTAGTACGTGAATGGGTAAAAAGTGCAAGATACAAATATAATGCAAGGGTTAAAATGTACAATATTTTAGAAAAATATGTGCTGAATCCTGTTCTAAAAGCACCTTAAATGGTGCATAAATGCTTTAATATTCAATATAACAAGTAAATACAGCAGAATATTATGGTTAAAGTCTTGTATGCTTGAGACCTCCACCTCCATTCCCACCCGCTCCAGTCCCTGCAGGACTCACAATGGCCGCAGCCTGTGGTAAATGCGGCACTCTCTGCCTATACTGATCTATTGCTTGCTGATGTCATGATGATGCCATCGTTGTGGGCTTTTTAAAGCAAGGTTTGCTGCCTGATTTCACTATTACTAAGCCTCTGAAAAAACTGCATTGTTTACTGCTGAAACGGACATTACTCAGAATTAGAAGTTAATCAGCTATATTCTCAGGTTCCTTTTACAAATATATATATATATATATATATATATATATATATATATATATATATATATATATATACTTATTATGAGGCTCCCAAAAGGGCACCAAAGATTGTAACTCTAGTGAGGCATATTAAGAGATTTTTATGGCCTATAATATGATTTTTTAAGCATATTAGCTGCTCTTACATTCACAGAGTGGTGGCACGACTTTAACGCAAGCTCCAAATGCGCGCTGACGCATGCATGCACAACCAGAAGCGCGCCTGTCAATAGCGAGCCCGACGGCACCCCGACTTTAACGTGCGCTTACAAATAACATAGATTGATGTTTGGAGTATCTCCTTGTTCTCTCTTTCATTCTCTCTTCTCCTCTCTCTCTCTCCTCTCTTTCTCTTTTTTTCCTCTCTTTCACTTTCTTTCCTTCTTTCTCCTTGTCTCTCTCCATCTCTTTCCCTTATTCTCTCATTCTCTCTCTCTCTCTCTCCTCTGTTTCTCTTTTTTTCCTCTCTTTCACTTTCTTTCCTTCTTTCTCCTTGTCTCTCTCCATCTCTTTCCCTTATTCTCTCATTCTCTCTCACTCTCTCCTTAACTCTCTCTCTCTCCTCTCTCCCCACCATCTCATCCTCATCCCTCCCTCCAATCCCACAGCCTCGCCTCCCTCACTGACCATCTTATCCTCAACCACCCACCGATTTTCCCATCTCTCCCTCAGGTCCCACATCCTTACCTCCCACTCCTCCTCCTGCGTGTGGCCCAGGTCCTCCCTCAGCAGTGCTTGCAGATGCCGGGGCGCACTTCTCACAGGCATGCTTTTCTTTGTGCGCGCATGCGTCGGGGCATGTTTGGAGGGCTCATCAAAGCCGGGGTGCCTCACAGAGTTTGTATCATTGGTATTATCATTGGTTACTATATTTGATAGATGCTGTTCAGTTCCAGCGGGTGGACATTACTCCAATCATTTCTTTCTATGGCATACTAGTAACTTGCCCGTCATAAATGACAATATCATAAATTATGTTCAATTGACTGTTCTGTTTCTCTCTCTCTCTCTCTGTGCTCCCTCTCTGTGTGCCCTCTCTCTTTCGGGGAGCCCTCTGTATCTCTCTGCGCTGTTTCTCTCTGTGCACTGTCTCTCTCTCTCTGTGCATCCTCTCTTTCAGTGTGCACCCTCTTACTCTCTGTGTGCTCTCTCCCTGTCCTCTGTCTCTCTGTGTGCCCTCTCTTTGTGTGTGTGCTCTCTCTCTCTGTGCTCTCTCTCTCTGTGCGCTCTCTCCCCCCCTCTCACTGCCTCTGTCTTCCTCCCTCTCTCCCCCTCTATCTCTCTGTTTCCTCTAACTTTCCCTCCCTCTCTGCCTCACTTTCTCTCGCTCCCTCCTTCTCTCTTTCTTTATCTCTCCCTCTCTTTGCCACCCTCCCTTTCTCCTCTTCTCTCTCTCTTTCTTCCTCTCCCTTTCTCTCCCTTCCTCTTTCTATCCCGTCCCTCTGACTCCATCCCTCTTTCTCTCCCTCCCTCTCTCTCTAACCCCTCCCTCTCTCCCTCTGCTTCCTCTCTCCCTCCGCCATGCATGCGCTGTAGGGTGGCTGATTACTAAGATTGGTAATTGTTTCTTACAACAGGATATCTCAATTACACACACCGGTATGTTTTATGGGTTTTCTGTTTCCAATCTATTATTTTAGAGATTTTAGTCACATATGGGGCATTACTTATTGAGCCTTCAAGATAGGAGGCACCTTTCCAGGGTCACAGACCTTTTTCTCCTCTATTCACTTTTACCAGTACCAGCAAAGCGCCTTTGCCCATTCCCATAGCTCATGCAATATTTGATCACTACCTGTGGAAATTCTATGATTTTGTGAGTATTTCACCACCTGATATCTTTATCATCTTTATCAAATTTTTAACTCGGCACAGTTTACTTGAATAAACAAATACAAAACAAATAAAACAGAATCTATATTCTTATGTGTGAGACGGTAATTAAAAAATACAGATCATTTTAACCTTCTTGTGCTCTTTCACACTATGAAGAGCACTTAGAGTGAGTTTAGTGGCCTTTTAAGTGATGTCCATATCATGCATTCAAACATATTTGTAATAAGTTCCTCAGTAATAGGGTCTTCAGAGAAATATATCTTCATTAAAAGGGCAAGGGCTGGTACTATTGTTATTAATGAAACACATCTTGGTTTTTACTCTCCTAAAATATTTTTCCATGCATTAAATGCAATTTAATATCTGCACTCTTATGAGGAAAATAGCATATCAAAGACAGGCAGCACTTACAAAGAAATACATTTGATGTAATCATCTAGATCAGTAGGAAAAACTGACAACTTTATACCAAGCTGTTAGCTCTGTGCTTTATACCTGTTTTATTTATATCGGTCCGCTCTGTGTTTTACACTAAGACCTGCGACAATGTTACAAGGGGGGGTTTAGCAAGTGGAGATGATAACATCATAAACAAATACATTACAATTAGTTTATCTCCATCTCATCTCACCTGTTTCTGTACAATAAACAAAACACTTTGGTTTTTGCCAGGGGTGTAGGAACTGAGAGGGGGGATGGGACAAATCCCTTGCCAGGTTAAATGAACAGGGGACACAAAAAATAGCAAAATTAAACTTAATAATGCATTACCAGATTTGGCGCTTTGTCTTTCCCAATATCTATCTATCTATCTATCTATCTATCTCTCTCTCTCTTTCTCTCTCTCTCTCTCTCTCTACAGTATATATATATATATATATATATATATATATATATATACACACATATTGTGTATATTTATATAATTAGTTGGCATATAGATATTTATTTTATATATATATATATATATATATATTTTTTTTTTATAATATTGGGGGGCAGCACCATAGAGGATTTAAATAAAGAAATTAAATAACAAAGATTTTAGGGGCACTACAGTGAAGCCCCTCCAGAACAGGGCCCTGATGCACAAGGTGCACCGATGGTAGATCCGCCCCTGCTTCCTGTCCTGGGAGTTGAGCTGAATTATCCCCCCCCGAGATTTCTTTGGGCTCCTACGCCCATGGTATTTGCTCAGTTATGAGGAAAACAGTATTTCCTCTTAGTCCTTTTAGAAGTTATCTCTATCTGTAAGTAATACAGTATTATCCAATAAGCATAGCTAACATATTGATTCCATATAGGTGCAAGGTTTTGTTCTTGTGGAAAAGTAGAACTACAGTTTTGTAAAGTTGAGTTTAGAAAGTGGAGATGATAATAGAAGATTTGCATTTCAATTAAAATCTTGCCACCTATGTAAAATCTGGTTACATAAAAACACTGTCACAACTGTCTCTTGCAGAAATCATGTAGCCTGGTGTATATTGAGAGATTATAAAGAAAACTGTACAGCAGTAGATCACAGCTCCTGGGCCATTCATAGCAAATTCCATGCCTTTACTAGTGGTCCTATTGTAGATAACACACAATCAGAAATAAAGAGTTATCTTAAGATGCTTATCTTGCTGCTTTGGGTTTCATGACCTGGATTCCATATTTCTACCATTTTTTTTCTTATATATAACACCGCAGACCCAACTGTATATTTCCAAGCAAAAATAGCTTTTAAAATTGTATATAACTCATTATATATAGAACATGTTTTACTGGCCCAAAGGCAGACAGTTTTTTTTTTTTTAAATTGAAGCTTCAGTTTGTCAAAGTGAGCTGTACTGCATCCTCCTCATATATCCCTGTGTCTAATGCTTTGCGAAGCTTGAACCAAAAGAGATCTTCGCCCTGGGGGTCTTCAGGCCAGCTAATGTACATGTTCTGCTTTATCAGCTTTCTTAGTTTGTGGTAGGCAGAAAGTCTGAAAAACACAACAGGAAAATTAGTTACACGATTGCTAAGGGATGAAAAAAAAATCCTAAAAATCCTAGAGTTATTAGTTGAGAATGCTAATGGGATATATAAAAAGAACAATAAAGGACATATGTTAAGTCTTCAAACAGAATAAATCAGATAAAATAACTGTTCCTTATATAAGTAAATATTTTATTTCAGAATTGGAGGATTTAATACTGGGTCACTGTGTCTACCGATGCCCAATTTTTCAAAAACCAACATATACAATGTAAAAAAGTATATAGTGGAAGGTCACTGTCATGATCCCCCTGACTATCCTTTGGGTTTAGTAATTGTTATTGTTATTTATATGTTTTATGTTAAGTTGATTACCCTATGTATGTTAATAAATGTATGTTATGTTGCTTCCTTACGTGTGATTTACTTGGGATATTTGATTCTGTATGTTGCATGTTTGGCTCATGAAGTGTTAAATAATTTAGAATGTTGTGTTGTCAGCCTGTAACTGTCGCATCATAACATCCACTTCATTATTATCTTCCCTAGGAATGCTGAAATATACACATATTTTCTAGATAGGTTTCCTCCCCTTTTATTAGAAGCCTACACACACTTTGGTTTCCTCAACTTTGATTAGGAGCATATAGAGACACTTCATTAATTTTACAGGATCAGGGCAGCCATATATGTCTTCCAGATATCTTTTTCCATATATATATACAGGTATATTAAATCTATCTTCACTATGGATTCTGACATACATATATATATACAGTATATATATATATATATATATATATATATATATATATATATATATATATATCTTCTAGATATCTTATTCCAAAAATATATTAAGCTTCTCAGAGTCACTGATAGCTGGGTTACCTCACTTCTCTCCTGTCAAAAGCATCACAGACTGCTCACTCCATTTAACTGAATCTCAACTGACTCTCTCTCTGACAGGTACAGACTGATAACACAATATTCTAAAGTATTTAACACTTCATGAACCAAACATGCAAAATACAGAATAAAATATCACAAGTCAATTACACCTAGGGGAAGCAACATAACATACATTAATTAACATACATAGGGTAATCAACTTAACATAAAAACATATAACAATTACTAAACCCAATTGATGGTCAGGGGGCTCATGACAGTCACCATTTGAGGAGTGCTAATTAATTATTGGGGAGCTGGCAGGAAAGAAGTTGTAGAGTAAGGTGAATGTTGTGCTGGCTTTGGATAATTTCCTAAGGTATACTCATCTTGAAAGATCACAGGATGCGATCAGAGGTTTTCAGCTTCAAATTGCCTGAATAATTCCCCAGCCTTACCATTCTTACTTCCAAACAATAATAAGCGATGATGAAATTGAAGCGAGCGTGACAAGGTTTAATCAGCATTTGGATAACTAATTAAACCAAAAGACTGTCATGACCAGGAACACCCTCAAACCCTCCTGCTTACTGCTTACAGGAACACTCCTTGGATTGTGATGATTTGGGTATTTCAGCCTTCAGCCAGCTTAGTCAGTCCAGGAAAAAGAATGCACAGGAGCAGATATTGTTCCATTTATATGGCCGGCAGGAACACTGATTACATCTCACCATTTTAACGGTCAGTTTAGCTCTTCGTGCACTAGTTATATCTGAATTCAAATAGACTATGGTGCTTTGTTGAAGGTCTTGAAAATCCTCATTGACCAATCTTGGAAATTTGCTTGGGTGTTACAAAGTCCAAAGGGCATTACACTACATTCAAAATGCCTATTGTGAGTATTGAAGAGAGTCTTACATTTGTCAACATCCTTGATCCTGATTATAATGTAGGCACCCCACAGTTAAATGTTGTTATAAAACATGTCTCCTCTAGGTCAATGAGAGAGATCTAAGATAAGAGGTGGAAGTTATTGTTTTATATTGTTATTACTGAGGTCTCAATAGTCAATATAAGGGCACAAGTACTTTTTTTCTTCAATACACATTTTTAATCTGCTCCTGCAGGAGAAGTAGGTTTGTGTAAAAAGGTAGGGCAAGGAGATCGCATGATTGCTGACACACAACAGAGACATTCCACAGGAATAGCACACGTTGAAGGAGGATAGACCTAGTTTGTAGCATTGTAGCACTGGCACATTTAAATGGCAGGTACACAGCAACACTGGCACAGGTAGATAACAAGAAGACATAAGGTAGGCGTAGCTTGAAGAAAACCGCGACACTGAACCTAGAGACAATGTTCTAAACACTAGAACAGGCAATGGAAGGGTGCGGGTGCTGTGTTAACATAGCCAAGAGGTATTAGACCACTCAAATTGTTTGCACTAATTCCAGGGATTTCAGTTTGTTTTTCAATTGAGTTGTACAGTTTATAGGTCACATTAAAGGTGGAAAAAGTTCTAAAATGATTTATCTTTGTCTCATTTTTTTACAGCACAGAAACCTGACATTTTAACAGGGGTGTGTAGACTTTTTATATCCACTGTAGTTTCCATGGCCCCTTCCCACGTCACAGGACAGATAAAGCGACATTGATGGTAATGTAGCTACCCGTACATAATAGTTAACATATACTTTTTTTTATCTTTCTAAAAATATTTGTCTATTATCTTTTCTGGCTCTTCAAAAGAGTATACTGTACATATGGAATGCCAGTGTCCTTTTAAATTAAAGTTGAGCACCAACCTATACCATTAAAACGTAGATGAATTTCATAAATGCTACATAACATTCAATAACTTCTTGATACTCATCAGCGTAGCACTCATGTGTAATCAATCCTATTGAGTCTATTTGTCTCTCATTACACTACTTAGTTTATAAAAGTCTTAAAGACAGGGATTACTTATGCATATTGTTAATGCGTGTCTAGACTAGTTATTTGTATTTATTTTATGTCTTTAAAGAGCAGCTAATACCTCAAACCAAGGTTATTTATTTGGAAACCCAACAGATTTAGTAGTTAAAATTAACAAACACAATTTTCCCTGAACTCAAGCTGTCTTGAAGGGTGTATTAATTATTTCCTTTTTTACTAAAGGACAGTGGGATCTGTTCAGGGGAATTCTTCAGCTGCCCACAAGGGGGCAGAGATGGACTCAAGGACAGCTAAAACAAAGAAATACTGTATTTAGCAGTTATTTGTTGTTGATGATGTATAATTAATAAGTAAATAGTCAAATACTTGTTTTGCAGCCCATGACAAGAAAAAATAAATGTATCCTTCTATTTGTGCATTTTATTTCTCATTCTGTGTATATCGTAATCAGTGCTTTGTTACAGCAATACGCAAAATTACAACGGGATCCCCTACATTTTACTAGATTGATTTGTTTTGCATAATGAGTCTTGTATTATACCTATTTTAGAATGTGTATGCACTCTATCCATGTAATATAAATCAGGGGTCAGATATTATTATAAGTGAACTTCCCATAAATTAGGAATATGCAATGTAAAAAATGCATATGAATATGACAAAGTGACTAGTAGAAGATGAATGAATAGTTTAGAACAGTGGTTATCAAAAACTGAGAACCTCTGAGAGGTCAGGATTTAGAGATAGCCCTGTTTAATAAGTGAGGCTTCAATCCCTTACCTGTGTTCAGGAGATGATGGAGTCTCTACTTGCCTCACCTATATTAAAGTATGATTATGTCTAAATCCTGTCCTTTCAAAGGCTCTTCTTGCTTAGTTCTCCATCACCATAGTCATCTTAAACCTGAAGCTAAATCCAAAAAAGTACTTAGCACGTGATAAATTAAATATAATTTCTGTTAAAGGCCTACTCACAAAAATGTAATTTGTTAATGAAACAAACTATATGTAATTTGTAGATAATCAATACTATCCAGTTAAAGCGCCCAAAATCTCAACAGCTAAACTAAAGTTTAATCCACTACAATCTCTAAAAATACAACTCCTTGCATAAATATGAACAGTCCACCTGAATACATATAAACACTGGAACCCATTGATAAAATATATATAAGCTCTATAAATAGCAATCACTAATTGTGCATTATTTATAATTTGATGCCATTCTTTCCCTTTCCAACAGTGCTATGATGTGACAGGGAATTGTTTAAGTTAAAACAACTATTCCAGTGGGTTTTAAGACCCATCCATATAGCCTACCCTTTGTTATTAAAAAGAAATAACCCGTTATGTTAATTACCTGTAATCTGGGATTTCCTCCAAAAACACCATAAGGAGGACATCTTCATTGTGATAGAAGATTCTTGAACATGCCATTTGCACCTCGGTCCGGCACCAGTCACTCTCCAGGTACTTTCTGCTGACCACACACAAAGTCTTGCGGCTGTTGCTGATAGCATTCTGAATGTTGTCTATGTGGTAAATCCCCGGTATAAAGTCTCTAGGCTTGAAGCAAAGCTTATACTTACGTTGTCCATGCTCTTCCAGTTGGGACAACATATTCTCAATAACCCACCTCTCATCATCTGAACAGTAAGAGATAAATGCATCATAAATATAAAGCTTGTCTTCTTTCTTAGTCTGCCATTTACACCAGACTCGTAACATGTAATAGCCATATTGAATAGTCCACTTCAGTTTAACCAGCAGGAGATTTATGGTTATGAATAACAAAGTTGTCACAAAACTGCCAATAAAGAAGTACATAGATATGTCGGTTCCACAAAAACTCAGATCCTGCTGTAAAAAATTAATGTCACTTGCAACTTGGCCAAAGCAGCTGTACGATTGAATAAATGGCACTTGTACACGAGGATTTGATTCTGACCAATTCTGAAACCAATAGTTTTCACAAGAACAAGACAGGGGATTCCGATATACATCAAAATAGGTCAAGCTGGTCATACTTTGCAAAAGTGTCTTGCTTATATTTCTAAGTCTGTTATACCTTAGTGAAAGGTTTTCCAGCAAGGTTAGATTTTCAAAAATGTCTTCTGGGAGGTCTCGGATTTCAGTGTTGTCAAGCACAAGAGTCCTCAGTTGAGTGAGACTTCCAAATAGTTCTGGCCTAATAGGTAATGGGCCACCTTTACTTGTATAGACTTTTGACATATCCAAATAGGTCAAATTGGAAAGCTTACTAAATGACACATTTTTAAAAAACAGGCTTGGATTACCTTTGACATTTAATGATTTGAGAGACTGTAAGCCATCAAACATTGCCAAAGGAACAATAATAACATCCTTTTGTACTTGGTAGCTTAGATCTAAAGTCTCTAAAAGTTTAAGATGCACAAATGGATTTGGAGATTGAAATTTATTGAAAGACCAAAGCTGATTGTTACTGAGGTCCAAAGATACTAAAGATTTCAACAATTTAAAAGTGTCTTTAGTTATTTTGTAAATAACATTGTTAGATAAAGAAAGGTATTTCACTGATTTGAGGCCATCAAGTCCAGATTTCTGAATTGTTAATATTTTATTCCCTGACAACAACAGAGTTTCAAGTCGGGTTAGTTTCTGAAAAGTACTGCGTTTGATAAATGATATACTATTATCTCTCATGTCCAAGAATTTAAGAGGCCATAGATATGTAAACGTGTCTCTTGTAATGAATCCAATATTGCAACTTTTAAGGCTAAGGTATTTTAATTTATGTAAATGATAAAAAGCATATTTATTGATTACTGTCAAGTAATTTTTTGAAAGGTCCAGTGTCTGAAGATTAATTAAAGGGCTAAACAAGAAGTCTTTTAGAAATGAAATTCTATTCCTTTCTAAAATCAATGTGTGGAGAGCAACCAAGCCGGTCCATGTTTTATTACTTATTTTTGTAATTTTACACTTGTCTAGGTAAAGCACCTCAAGATTCTTGAAAGTCTGTAGTTCATTGTGTTGTAACTGATCTAGAGCAGTGGTTGAGAGATACAGTGAAGTAAGGTTTGTACATCTACCAATGATCTGTAGATTGGTTTTGGGGATCTTTGAATGCTTGATGTCCAACAGTTGTAATTTTGGTAAGGTTTTGAAAAGTTGGCAGGCAGGCAACAAGTCATGTTGGAGTGCAGGTCTCATGCTTGACCAGTGTAATTCATTAAGGTTATGGAGTGGACTTCCCACAAGTTGTGAAATGTTTAATGGGTTCTCATCAAAGGAAACATTAATCAACATAGGAGCATTGCAGAATGAACTCCCATTTACTCTAGTCATCTTATTTCTCATTAGACTGAGTTCGGTTAGTTTAGGCAAAAAATAAAATGTGAGGTCAAACTCAGAAATTGAATTATTGCATAGGTTCAGATATTCCAAAGTTGGGAGTTTAAGCAGACTTTGATTATTGTCTAGTTCAGTTATAGTGTTATAGCTCATGTTGAGTTTCAAAAATACTGGGAGATCTTTGACTGCTTCAGCCACCATTCTAAAATCTGAGATACAATTGGAGGACAAGTCAAGCTCTTTTAAAACTCTTAAAGGTCTTAAGGGAATACTTCCTAGAGTGCATATTTTGTTGTGACTAATATGAAGAATTTTGAGACTTGTGAGATTTGAAAAGTCCAAAGTATCCAAAAACTGAATGAAATTATATTTGAGGTCAAGAAAATAGAGTTTGCGTAATGACATAAAAGCATTTCTTTCAATGAAGTTGATTTTGTTTCTTCCCAACCTTAGCTCTAGTAGGTTTGGCAGGTGAGAGAAGGCTCTGTTTTGAACCATGGTGATTTCGTTTTGAGAAACATTTAACCATTTAGTTTTAGCTGGAAGATATTGAATAGTCGTAGTTAGGTTAACAACCCCATTACTTACACAGTCCACATATTCTGTGTTGTTGTATACCAGGGAACATTTGGAGAAACCATAAGCTGTTATTAGTGATAAATGTAGAACCAATATCAAAATAATATTTTTTTGTTTTGCAGAGTAATAAAGATACATGTTGATAGTCACCAGTTCCACTTTGGCGAGATAGTAACTATTTATAATATTCCAATATGGTGATCTGTTAGAAGAATAAGAAACATGATTTAAGTGGTCTATAGGGTCTTTGGCCACCATGTTAATTTACATTTATAAAACAAAAATATATGTATGAACTTTCCAAAAAAAAGAACATTTGACACCCATGGATTACTGGAATACATTTAAAGTTGTATTATTAGTATATTTCTGGTGTACATAGTGGCAAAGCTAGTAAATGGAGGGCCCAAGTGCATAATAATTCAGGGACTCCTTGACCATGCTTTTATACCAGATAGGACTACACATCCCATGATTCCTTCCTGCACAAACTGCTATCACAGATTGATACAATGTATTAGCTGCCTGTGACTGGCTAAAACAAATTATGAATTGTATGCTAATTTTAGCAGGGATTTTCTCTGAAAATTAACTGCTTGCAAACTCAAGAGATTAAGCATACTTTAAGGTAAGTGTAATAATCTTTATTTTGGTATTTTTTCATGCAAAAAATGTTTCCATACACTACTGATTCTCCTCTATGCGATGCATTCATAATCCATGACAATTAAATATGCCTTTAAAGGCTGTATTGAAACTGCTCATTATTTAAACATCTAGTCAAGTTCTTTAAAATAATGCACTATAAATGTGGTTTCAGTGGGCCAAGGTAAAAGAAACAAACCCATCAACTAAAAAAAACATCTGTGGAATACTTTCTACAAGTGAAAGTGTAAGATCCAGTTATGTTATATCATCTTCATTCCATAGTTATAATATACATGAGTAATTGTATACAGACCACATTTGATCAACATACATGTGTTATAATAGAAACCACACAAATAGGATAAGTAACAATAATCATAACTTACATTCCTCTGTTGAAACAACTCCGGAAACATGTTACATTTACCAGAAGTTGACATAAATCAGTCACTGGCATATTTTGAATTTCTGCCAATCCTCAAGTTTAAGTCAGAGTTTAAGTACATAGAAAACATATAAAATGCCTGCCCTTACCTACCTTGAACGTTAAAGTCTTCTCCTCGTCACATATCGCAGTGTAGTGTTTGTCAGCTTGAAATCCTTGATTCAATTTCACTTCTTTGTATTCGCAGCACTTCCTTTTTTTAAGAAATACATACTACTGTATGTGGGAAAAACATAAAAAACAATATTAACGGAAATTGCATTGACACATTTGCACTATATTTACAAAAAATACATAGTGCAACATAAATCCTCTAGAATTGATTAATAATTTCAGTGCCAGGGGTTCATTCTCCTGACCAAAGACGCTCAACTTTTGCTATTTCTCTATTTAGACACAGTTCCTAACAGCTTATTTGTATCTACAAATGAAAATTATATATTGTTTTTTTTTTTTATAGAAAATTCAGCTTTCTACTGGTATATTTGTGGCCTCATTCAATTGAGAAATTGTAGCTTACGGGAGCTTGTAATGTAGTCTGTAAACTAATTTGCTATTTATTTGGCGTCTTTTTGCGATCCACAAACGTTCTACAGGTTACGGGCTGAAAATACCTGCGGTTGTTACATCTTTAACTTACATCCCATTGATCTTTCAAGACCGTAAGAGTTACAATCACAAGTTGCTATTCAATTGCTACAATTCCTCAAGCCTGCAAATATTTTCACACCCGTAAATGTTAAATGAAGAAGAAAATCCTACGGGTACCAGATATGACTTGCAAGGGGGTTTAACCCCTGTTCATAGCACTGTAAATGCAAATAAAAAAGACAGGGGAAGTGATGAAAGACAATTAATTGCACAACAGCCTAAAGCTTGCAAATCTGCAATAACATTTTTTTTTTGTTATGTGTCTTTTCGGTGTGATATCAATCTCGGTAATCAATGAGTTAATACATACCAGGCCACCCACATGGACTAGAACATTTCCTTTTTATTATTTTGTACATTGTAGGATTACGAGTCTGATGGCATATGGGACCTTTAAATTGTTTGATGTGTAACTTCCATGTTTTACTGACCTAATGGTATTTCAGGACTGGGTCACTCTTTTGAGTGGGACCAGACTGATATACTACAGGATATTTCTCCCTGTGAAGGGCACAAGTGAGCTAAAAGAGGTTGCTCTCAGAGTGGGTTATCATGTCCATAGAGCTAACCTATTAAGGTTAGTTCATTCTCTGATGAGCACCTCTGGCTTATTTCTTTTGTTTATGCAAATTACCCTTAGGGTTTAGTCTCCCTAAGAGGTTTAGGGGACTCCAGACGCGGACCCCTTGCTCACTGTGCCTTAGGGAGTACAGCTGCACCTCACTGACGAGGCACAAGAAAGGCCGAAACACGTCTGGGGTTTGCTGTTTCTCCTATTCAGGGTAGAATTGCCTGGTATTTCAGGGCTGGACCACTCTTTTGAGTGAGACCAGACTGATATAATACAGGATATTTCTCCCTGTGAAGGGCACAAGTGAGCTAAAAGAGGTTGCTCTCCGAGTGGGTTATCATGTCCATAGAACTAACCTATTAAGGGTAATTTGTTCTTTGATGAGCACCTCTGACTTATTTGTTTTGCTAATGATGATGGTCTCATTTTCTATTGTCTGTTTCTAAATGGGTAGTTACGGCCTTGCTTAATTGATCATGTTCACGCTCTCAAATGCTACATACGATTGCATGGTTTACGGTTTTGGCTTTTGGCCCATAACTTGAGGGCTTGTTCAATTGAATGGCTCTGTAATTGTAGCAAATTTTTTTGCATGTAAAACAAGGAAGAAATAAAAAAAAAGCTAGCAATAAAGTAAAAAACAAAAAACAAACAATTTCTCTCATTTTATACGTGGTACTTCTACTAAAACCAATAAGAAGTGAAAGTTTAGAAATCCTGAATAATGATAATAAGTTTGGTAACATTAAATATATTTCTGACATTAAATGATAAAAACACCAAAGTCTTTCCTTGACTTTATAAGCACGTTACACACATCATATGCCAAACAAGGTTACTCTACCTCAAACACCAACACAATAGAGTAATATAAAAGTATATATTGTCTGAAAGTATAGATCCTGGAAAATTAAAAAACGCTGAAAAAATTTAAATCCATGGAAACAACCAATCACTATTTTTTTCTAAATGATAATATTTAAAAAAGGAAAACATACAAATGTCATATCTTCTAACAAAAACAATCTATCTACCTTAATTTCTCCCCATTCTTTTTCCTCTCTCATCCTCACTCAACCCTCCCCGTCTGTCCCCTTATCTACTTGTCTACAATTTATCCAACATTTCTCCTCCCTCCCCTTATACCCCTCACCTCCCTTATCTTCCTCTACCCTTCTCTTCTTTTATGTACCCTCTCTCTCCCCTTATCTCTCTCTCCCATTATAATGATCTGCCTCCAATTCCCCCTCTCTCCAACTATCACTTCCATTTTCCTTCCTTTTCCCCTATTGAATCCCCTTTTTTCCCCTCCTGTCCCCCCAATCTTACCCTCATAACTCACATAAGGTGAGATGGTGTAGCACTAAAAAATGATATACATCTCTTTGCTTGTTTACCTTTACTTTCATTATTCTACATTTAGACTGAAAATAGCTGTTACAGTATCCCTTTCACGTGTCCTTTAACCCATAGTGTATTACTATTATATATCTGCCAATTTGTATTGATTTGCGATGTTTACAAAAGCAAAGTGTTTACTTGACCTCTTTACTGGGGATAATACTGGGGAAGCAATTAATCATAAAACAAAGAAACAAGAACAAACATTTTTTTTAGATGTTGCAAACTCATCCTAAATCTGTCAAACAAGGAAGCCAGGTCCTGATGTTTCCTCCGCCCCTGCCAGTTATGCTAATTACAGACAATCACAGAGAAAACACATCTAACCAATGAATGGCTGAGACCAAGTTTTATTCTCACCTGTGAGTCTATGACATCTTAAACATTTTTTCTTGCTTTAGTACACTAATTTCTGCTAATTCCAGACAAAAAACACTATAGAGTATTTTAAATACTATTCATACACATTTTTCCTATGCTCAATATATTGCATTTGTCAACTTGTTATTAATAGTGTGTTATGAACCAAGAACCCTTCAACAAGGATACTGAAAACCAACATACACTAACTATATACAAACATGCTGATCATTAAGGAATTATTTCAACAAATAATATATAAAGTTTTTATCTATGTCATCAAACAAATAACATTTAGCATTTTTAAATGAATAGTGTCATCTCTGATACTAATATAAGTGTGGTATAGGGAAGGTGCAGTGCCTCCACTCAACACCAATAGGAGTTCAATCAGAAGAATAGAATATGGCGGGCTGTTACTCCAGAGAATACTATTATACTGTCATTCCACCATGTTTCTTACCCCTTCTATACTTGATGCATAATTTGCTCCGTAACCTCAGCAAGAACACACTCCAAATATCAAGGGAGCCACATTACATTTGAAGCTCGTATGTGCAACGCGAGACCCGAAATAGCTGATTTACGGTGCTATTAAATTAGAACATGCTGAGAGTTACGGGCTTAAGAGGCAAACCTGTAAACAATTATACGATTGTTGGATGTGCAGCCATCAACGTGATCAAGTAGTCAAACTCGTAGTTACGAGTTTAGATGGAGGCAATGTAAATAGAGATCATCAGAATTACGTCACTGAAAAATGGAGGTGGGATTTCAAAGTCTTACGTGGTTTAATTACGAGTTACGATCGGACCCATATTCCAGATGTAATGCAATATTGATAAAGCCGTAAATATGATATTCTATTCCATTATATGTAGT
This sequence comes from Discoglossus pictus, assembly GCA_027410445.1. Lineage (NCBI taxonomy): Eukaryota > Metazoa > Chordata > Amphibia > Anura > Alytidae > Discoglossus > Discoglossus pictus. The sequence continues at coordinate 186,945,155 of CM050169.1, read as the reverse complement.
AACACATTGATTGCCGGCATCGATATAACACGGAAATTAAACATGAAATAAAGTATGTTATATGGCCGATTTGCAAGCTTGAGAATGTTGTGCTATTAATTCTAATACCCAACATCACTTTCCCTGTGCATAAAAGTACAGTAGTGTGTGTATATGTGCATTTACAGTGCTACTGATTGGACTTTACCCCCCTTGCGGGTCCTCTCTAGCACTCGTTGGCTGCTTGGCTCCATTTTGGAGCTACGGGTTGAACGTCAGTGATTTTGATGCAATTTAATAGTGCAATTGGCAGTTATGGGCTTGACAGATCAAAGGATTTGCGAGCTTGCAAGTCGAATTTTCACATCCCGTAGGGTTTTCTCGCTCTTACCCCGCAAGTCGTTGGAGGGCTGGTTTAAGAGGCCAATTTAATAGCCGTAAGTCTTGAGAAATATGTTACAAGCTACGATTTTACATGTTAGGGGAATTTAATGTGGCTGTTGCACTACCATTGTTAGTGCACAGGGAAATCTGTTATGAAGACCCTACATTTGTCCACCTAACATGGGTGAAAAGGTTAACCAACAAATATCTTATTCAAGTCGTTACCTGTAATGACTATAAAACTGTCTTTAATATTGAACAACACCTGAAAAACAATAATCCAATGCAGCTACCACCTTTGCAGTTTAAGATCCTTGATGGGATCCTTTGGTGACCCAGAACTAAAAAAATATACTGTAGATGGATTTTCAGGGGATAGTCACTTCGTACACCTAATAACTCTCCAGCAAAAATCAAAGACACAATCCTTTCTGTAAGATCTTAAAATGTGAAGCCCTTCCTCTCCCTCTCCCTGACATCACATGCTTATGAATATTATTGCAATTGGATGGAATTCAATTTTAACAGGAGTGGCACTTTATTTGAGATATCTGATTAGCCACTAAATGCAAGAAAGTGTAATTGTTTTAACTGTTTATACAGAATGGTGTGGTACATATAATTGTACTAAACAGCAAATATTTTCCACACACAGAAGAATCTTTTATTAGTTGATTATTATTTGAATATATTGTAGACTGTTGACATGTTTTTTGGTAATAATATAGTAAAGATATAAATACAGGATACATTGTTTACGAATACAGTTCATTTAAACTTGGGGACATAGCGCCTTTCATCAGCGCCACTCGTTATGCACACGCGTGTCTCTTCAGCGCCATCTTGTGGCTGAAAAATAAGTACTTGCAAACGGAGTTTAAAGGATTTTTTTTTATATCTGGGTTGTCAGTTGCATAAATGATGACTGCTAAAACCATAGATAAAATGCCAGTGATGAATCGAATTTACCAACATCTATCTATCTATCCAGAAATGTACCGTATTGGTCGGAATATAAGCCGCACCCGCATATAAGCCGCACCCGTAAAGTGATAGGGGAAAAAATCGAAAAAAGATAGTACTCAAATATAAGCCGCACCCGTAAAATTGGAGAGAAAAAGACTATCAAAGTGATCAGCCATTGCAAGAACTAGGCTTTTTTTGCAGGTTACAGGCCTTACAGGATGTTAGAATCACTAAAACCGTAAATCGCTATTCAATACCGCAGCCTGAAAATCGGCACCCTTAACTCGCAATCACGCAAATTGGCAGTAATTTTGCATTCGCGAATAGAAGTCGCACGAGTTCCAAGCAAAGTTCGCAAATCGGCAATGATTTTTTGACGGTTGCGGATATAAGCCGCACCCATAACAAGCAAGCTCAAAAATCGGAAAAAAGGTGCGACTTATATTCGGACCAATACGGTATATATTAGGGGTAGGAGATGGCGCTGAAGAGACAAACGCGGGCATAACGTGGTCAGGCACTAGGTCCAAACTTGGTATTAAATAGGTCTAAGATTTTAATACAAGTGCATACTGTGCACTTTACTATAGTCAAGAGGTAGATAAACTATGGCACTAAATAGCACTTTTTCAGTTAGTATCGTTTATTGTAAGTGCTGTAGTTATTTATATGTAGTTAGTTTTGATTTAGTTCACAGGGAATGGCAGCCACAATATGTCTCATTTGTAGAGTTTGACTGTGATTGGAACAGGAAACCGTAACCTCTGCTACTGCTGCCACCGTCCGCCTTCTAATACTTTGAACTGCACGTCACATTGCAGTGACACAGAATAGGGAAATAAGGAAAACCCCTGTCAAAAGGAACTAAAGAAGGTCTTTGTGATATGTTCTCTAAATTTTATAAAAGGAACTGGTGACCTTCCCTCTTATCAGGCAAGAAAGAAAATGAAAGCCAAACATACCCGGTACATGTCACAAACGCAATATAATCTCCTGTCACTTCAAAAGCAAGTTTTTTATGTTATTCTTACAGTGCATGAAAATCTCAATGTACATTGTATTAGACATTTTTTTCTGAATTGAATCATTAAGAAAAAGTATTGTTTATGCTCCATTTTCATGCAAATGAGTGGCTTGTGAATACTAATTATGTGTTTTGATGTGCTAATTAGAATCACAGTCTTCTTGTCTAACTCTGTGGTGACAAAAACAATGACCCCCATTGTTGTCATTTGGTTAGATCCCATCCCCTGTCTCTCATCAAGCGCTCTAAATCTCAGTTTAGCATACTGAGCCACACTGGTCATAGAATCAATGATGTACATCACTAGAATGATTTACAGTAGAGAGAAAAAAGGTTACTACAATGTACACTCCTTCTGGATCGCTATGTTGTTGTGGTGAAGGGGCTTGTGTATTTCGATGAAGCTGTAGGGTCGCCCAAGATGGACAGGTCACAGCAGAAAGGCCAGACAAATCACGGACAAGAAACTGACAACCCACTCCAGAATTCTTGCCAAGATAACTTTATGGATAAGTGAGACCAGAAACATAACTATTAGTGTGCTGTTGTCCATAGGATCACAGAGAGTCGGACATGACTGAACGCCTACACAACAACAACAACATGCAGCCAGTTTTAAAAGCTCTCTAAGATGAAACCACTTCTTTTTGGTGTGGCAGTGTCCCTCTAACTCTTAAAGTTGTTTCATGAGGGATAAAAATGATCATCTTAAACTTAGGAGTGAAGATCCCTTCACGGGGCACACCTCAAATTTCCAATCTCAAAAGAGATTTTTTTTTAAAACATAACTTTTAATTTATACTTGGTTAAAATAGTAATACCATAAAATATTATGAATAGACACAGGGGTTGGACTCCAAATGGAATGCAATTTTAATGAACCATGTGTTGTTATAGCAAATACTAGTAAACAATCTATTTTCAATATGATGTCAATAACATTTTTTAATTAAATTGACTATTCTGGAAGTTATTTTTGCAGAAATAGCTTCAATAAATGTATCCAATGGATACAGGCTTTGTTGATAATAAAGTGACAGAGAAATAGTGCTGAGTGCTATTAGTGCTAAAAAATACTATTAGTGCAAAAAAATCACCTATTATTAGGAGAAAGTGCAAATATACATTAAAGTGCCATAATGACCATGTATATTGGCCTTTAAAGAAATTTAAATAGAGTTGAGATATGGTCTTGTTATTAATAGTATGCTCTGTTTTCTAGTTTTTGGTATTATATCTAGAAGTTAGTGATAAGAAGCCTTTTTTGAAGAGTTTATATCATTCCTATAACATAAATTGAGAGTATCAGAGTATAGTGCACACATGTATCTCATTATATTGGATCCATACATTATTACTTCTTGTCCCATTATTACACTTTCTAATTTGTTCCCCACCTAAATATCTTTACTTTTATCTTGTGATTGACTTGGGTTGGTGAGGGAATAATAGGATATAATTGTAGCCTAGACTAATGGAGTCACACGCGAGTAGCTGCCTAGACGATTGCCAATGGTGTCATCGGCTTGCGACCCGCGTCCTGCGTCTAACCCGATGCACATTTCTTGATTTCCTCAGGGGTTACCGTCATATATTCTCAATTGTTTCTTAATATTCTGAATATAAATGATATTTACAATAGGAATGCATATATTTTATTATGTTTATAGTTTTATTGGCAGTTGTACCACTGTGGGTGATTTTTTTCTGTATGGCTTTTTGCACAACAAAACTTGAAATTGTGTAAAATGCTGATTCCACAGCCTCACAGTTACATGTAAAAGTAATAAATGCAAAACTGTATTTTTTTACATTCTAAAAACTTGTTGCTTATTTTCAAGCATAGCTCTTTAAAATGGGTTATTTACATTTTTGACCACTGTGGCCCTTTAATTATTTTTGTTTGCACTGGAGGTTAGTTGGTAGGGTTATCACAAAAATATTTCAGATTTGTTACCAACATTTTTACGTTAAAGACCAAATACAATTTAAATTCATGTAATATTAATTAGGTAATTTTATCACCATCAAAGGGGCATTTTCAATATTGCATTGAGAAAAGCAGTGTTTAAACATTAGGGATATTTTTGTATGTGCTGTTTTATTAAGACCTCACTGATACATTTTCTGCAGAATATGATACTTTAAAATGTTCACCTAAAATATCAAATTAAAATCATACAGCCCAATAAATTAGCTCATATCCCTAGCCCATAACATAACATGCAAGACTTACAGTTATTAATTAGACCCATAATGCAACTTGTCAACCACTTGTGGGGTAAGAGTGGTAAAGGCTCCGGGACGTGGAAATTAGAACGGCGCAGCCCCAAATCCTTTGATCTGTCAAGCCCGTAATTGTTAAATTTCCAATCACGCTATTAAATTTCAACAAATTCACTGGCGTTCAAGCCTGTAACCTGCAAATGGAGCCCAAAAGCCAACGGGTACTAGAGAGGACCCGCTGGAGGGGTAAAGTCGAATCCGTCGCACTGTAAATCAAATATCATCACACTACTGTACTTATATTAAAAAGGGAAAGTGACGTTAGATCTTAGAATTAATAGCACAACATTCTCAAGCTCACAAATAGGCAAAAAAAACAACTTGATTTCATGTGTAATTTCCGTGTTATATATCGATTCCGCCAATCAATGTGTAAATACATATAAGGGAACTCACATGGACCAGAATATCATATTTACTGATTTATTAATACTGCATCATATCTGGAATGTGGGTCCGATCGTAACTTGGAATTGAACCCCGTAAGACTTTGAAATCCAACTTCCATTTTTCATTGAAGTAATGAGGACGATCTTTGTTTCCATTGGCTCCATCTAAACCCATAACTACGGGTTTGACTAATTGATCATGTTCAAGGCCGCGCATCCAATGCTCAAATTTTTTTTTACGGATTTGTATCTCAAGCCCGTTACTTGTTGCCTCCAACTCGACCAAATTATAAGGCCCACAGCCCTTGTGGGCTTGCCGCTGCCGCTATGGGCTTCTAATTTAATAGGGCTGATAGTCTGAGTCTTGTGTATCAAATCAAACCATTAGGCTTATATTGTATGGTAATTGCTACCTTGCAAACATGTTTTTTATCAGGGCTCAATCCTGTTGCTCTAAATTAATCTATCATCAATCTTCCAACACAAATAAGCAAAAAAATCAATAGATACGTTTTTTGAAAAATTGTGCAAATGAATACAAACTAATCCTTCATCTGCAAGCATTCTTGACATTGATTTAAATTGTAGCCAGTTGGGATCTCAAAGGTTGTGTTACATTGGCTGGTCCAAAAATATAGAGGAACAATCAGTTACTTATATAGTTCTGAGGACTGATTGAAAGAAATCTCCTATGCACTAATGTACTACCCATGCAGCCATTCTTCTTACCTGAGTAGGAGTTGATGTAAAACAAGTGTCAGGATCTCTCAACGTTCACATTAAATATAAGATTTAGTTTTGTGCCTTTATATGATTTTGAAAAGTGAAAAAAAATATTGAGACAGCATAAATATTTTACATTTATTATCCAAGGGAGGATGTGTTTATGGAAGTCAGAAATTATATGATGGCATTCTAGTGTAATAAAATAATACGCTTTACAACTTCCATAATATGAGTTAATCATTATCTAACAAGATGAGGATGTTTTGGAACAATCTTGACTTCTGCAATCTTGTGCAAAACAATACAAGTCCATTGGATTTCCAGAAGTGATCTTTTTTACTTTGTACAGTGAAGAATTTGTCTCACTACTCTCACTATTTTAATAAACATCTAACACATACAACTGTATGGAGCTTAAAACAGGACACTGTAGATTTCTCTCTAAATATTACATAAATTACAATTAATTAAGATAAACATTTTCTACAAATTATTAATCTATAAACCAACTATATAAATATTGTATATCTGCTCTATTGGTATACATTGTAAAATCTAATACTTATTGTTTATATTGATCACACATTGCACCATCTTGCACATTACTGTTGTCGATCATCCTGTCACCCTTCCCTATCCCTATTTCCCCCTTTTTGTTTTGTGGCTCCTTCCCCTTAACCCTCCCTATTTCTTATATAATGTTTTTGTTAAATATTTGTTATTTACTGATTTTTTTGTTAGAATGTATTAAAATGAACATAAAAAGTAAAAAAAAAAACTGAATGGATCTGACAGTTTGTCCTAAAACTTTAATTTTATATAAATAGGCATTTAAATTTTGTCTGGAGAATTTCTTACACAGATACAAAGACAATTACAGTGAGTATTGATGCTATTTACACACATATTATGTGTAGAGTGTATTGAGTATCCTCATAGTTTTGCCATTTAATATTATTTAAAAAAACAATTACCGTATATACTCGAGTATAAACCGACCCGAGTATAAGCCGAGGCACCCATTTTACCACAAAATACTGGGTAAAATGAGTGACTCGAGTATAAGCCGAGGGTGGGAAATGTGCTGCCCCCTGTGTCCCTCTTGTGCCCTCTGTGTCCCCCTCTCTCTCCGTGTCTCTTCTCCCCTCTCCCTTCCCTGTGTCTCTTCCAACCTCTCCCTTCCCTGTGTCTCTTCCCCCCTCCCTTATCACCATCCTCAACCCCACTCCTCAACCTCCCTCCTCATCCTCAACCTCCCTCCTCACCCTCCCTCCTTATCCTCAACCTCCCTCCTCATCCTCAACCTCCCTCCTCAACCTCCCTCCTCATCCTCAACCTCCCTCCTCATCCTCAACCCCCTCCTCAACCTACACCCTCCTCAACCTCAACCCTCCTCAACCTTCCTCCTCAACCCCCCCATCCTCAACCCCCTCCTCAACCCCCCATCCTTATCCTCAACCCCCCATCCTCAACCTCCCTCCTCAACCTCAACCCCCCTCAACCCCCCATCCTCAACCCCCCTCCTCAACCCCCTCAACCCCCTATCCTCAACCCCTTCCTCAACCTCCCTCCTCAACCCCCATCCTCATCCTCCCTCCTCAACCCCCATCCTCATCCTCAACCCCCTCCTCAACCTTAACCCCCCCCTCAACCCCAACCCCCCCTCCTCAACCCCCCTCCTCAACCTCCCTCCTCAACCCCCCCATCCTCAACCCCCCATCCTCATCCTCTCTCCTCAACCCCCTTTCCTCAACCTCCCTCCTCAACCCCTCCTCCTCATCCTCAACCTCCCTCCTCATCCTCAACCTCCCTCCTCATCCTCCATCCTCATCCTCAACCTCCCTCCTCAACTCCCCTCCTCAACCCCCTCCTCAACCTCCCTCCTCAACCCCCCCATCCTCAACCCCCTCCTTAACCTTCCTCCTCAACCCCCCATCCTCAACCCCCTCCTCAACCCATCCCATCCTGATCCTCAACCCCCCATCCTCAACCTCCCTCCTCAACCTCAGCCCCCCTCAACCCCCCTCCTCAACCTCAACCCACCTCCTCAACCTCCACCCCCTCAACCTCCCCCCTCAATCCCCCTCAACCTCAACCCCCTCCTCTACCCCCCTCCTCAACCTAAACCCCCCTCAACCTCCCTCTTCATCCTCAACCTCCCTTCTCAACCTCCCTCCTCATCCTCAACCTCCCTCCTCATCCTCAACCCCCTCCTCAACCTACACCCTCCTCAACCTCAACCCTCCTCAACCTTCCTCCTCAACCCCCCATCCTCAACCCCCTCCTCAACCCCCCCATCCTTATCCTCAACCCCCCATCCTCAACCTCCCTCCTCAACCTCAACCCCCTTCAACCCCCCATCCTCAACCCCCCTCCTCAACCCCTCCTCCTCATCCTCAACCTCCCTCCTCATCCTCAACCTCCCTCCTCATCCTCCATCCTCATCCTCAACCTCCCTCCTCAACCCCCCTCCTCAACCCCCTCCTCAACCTCCCTCCTCAACCCCCCCATCCTCAACCCCCTCCTCAACCTTCCTCCTCAACCCCCCATCCTCAACCCCCTCCTCAACCCCCCATCCTCATCCTCAACCCCCCATCCTCAACCTCCCTCCTCAACCTCAGCCCCCCTCAACCCCCCTCCTCAACCTCAACCCCAACCCACCTCCTCAACCTCAACCCCCTCAACCTCCCCCCTCAATCCCCCTCAACCTCAACCCCCCTCCTCTACCCCCCTCCTCCACCTAAACCCCCCTAAATACCTCCCCCTCTCCCCTCACTTACCTGCTTGTGCTCCAGCCTCTGCTCCTTGACACGGCGTGCATGTGACGTCACATGCGCGCCGCGTCATTAGCATATACCCGGGGGTTGAGGAGGGGGTTGATGAGGAGGAGGGGGGCTGAGGGGGGTGCCGGTACCCGGTATATGCTAATGACGCGGCGCACATGTGACGTCACATGCGTGCCGGCGCCGGGGTCAAGGAGCGGAGGCCGGAGCACAAGCAGGTAAGTGAGGGGAGAGGGGGGAGTTATTTAGGGGGGTTTAGGTGGAGGAGGGGGGTTGAGGGGAGTTTAGGTTGAGGAGGAGGGAGGGAAAGAGACACGGGGGGTAGAGAGACACATGGGGTAGAGAGACACATGGGGGGTTAGAGACACACGAGGGGGTTAGAGACACACGGGGGGTAGAGAGACACGGGGGGTTAGAGAGACACTGGGGAAGAGTGACTCGAGTATAAGCTGAGGGGGCCCTTTTTTGCCTTAAAAAAAGGGCTGAAAAACTCGGCTTATACTCGAGTATATATGGTAAGTAAATCCATTGAAATTAAACTAGTCTTAACATACTGATCTTTGCATGTTAACTAATACTGATGAGATTATTACAGGACTAGAACATGCTCATAGTTATTTAGGCTCTTAACTGTAAAGCTAATGGTCACACTGGGCTCAGAAGCTATGAAAAGCTGGGCTGTGTTCTCAGCCTCACTTACAGAAGACAGAGGGACAAACTGTGAGCAGTGCAACTTTTAAAAGTAGTAAAGTTTTAACATACTTCATTTCAAAAGGATTTTGCAAACATTTAGCCTCATTCAATTGCTGCGAATTTGAGATCCGAGGTCGCAAGTGGAAATCGCAGGCAAATTTGCTATTCAATTTGTGTCTTTTTGCGACCTCGGATCGGGTTCTAATTTTCGGCCCTGCGACTCGGAGCCTACACCACTCTGAAGCCTTTGATGTGTCACTTCTGCAGGGCTAAAATCGCAAATCCTTATTTAATTGTCCAATTACTGCCACTTCGCAAACATATCCCAGCTTGCAAAGCGCAAATGCAGGACAAAGTACTACATGTGCTCAGGAGGACCCGCAATGGCTTTAGAAGCCCTTACGTATGCCCCCCCGAATGTCCCCAATGCACCTAACACCCCCGCCCCCCCCCCCCACACTCCTACATGAGACCCGCATGGTACGGGGGTCCCGATCGGGGCCCCAGTAGGGTCCCCACATCAACCCCATGCTGAGGGTCCCCATCGGGACCCCTGCAGTGTCCCCACATTAATCCTTGCATATCTTTACTGGCCTCATTTGCCGTGGGGAGCTCCTCCAGGGAGGAACTACGTTATTTTTATTTTTTTATTTTAGAGCGGCAGATTTTTTCAGACGGGCCCTGCCGGAGATGACAAGAAGAAGGATGGGGGCATCGCGGCAAGGTAAATGTAATATTTAGAATGTATTGTTTATATGTGGTGTTTATGTTTTTATTAATTTTAATGTTTCTTTTTATCCAAGGGGAGCTGGACCTGCGGCAATGAAGGATGGGCCCTTATGCTGGGGATGAAGGTCAGAAACCTGGCATCGCATTTGAGCAAGGTAAGTCGGCTTATTTACCCATTACTAAGTTTAGTGAGGGGGGGTTGTTTTAGGTCAGATTTAGTGATTTTTATTGTATATATTTAGGGGTTAAATGTATGTAGTTAGGGGTGTTAATGTATGTAGTTAGGGGTTAAATGTATGTAGTTGGGGGTATTAATGTATGTATTTAGGGGTTAAATTGTATGTAATTTATGTTTTTTTTTATGTACTGTATGCTTTTTTTTATAAATTTATTTTTTGTAAATTAGGTTTCTTTATTTTCAGTAATGTGTTTTTTTAATGTTATGTAGTGTTCATTTTTTATTTTCCATAGTGTTCTTTTTTATTTCATGTAGTGTTCTTTTTTTATTTTCAGTAATGTATTTTTTTTATTTTCAGTAATTAGGTGGGTTTTTTATTTTCTGTAATTAGTGTTGGGTAGGTAGTGTAGGTGTTAATAGGGTAGGGTAGACGGGGAGGGGTATATAATATGGGTTTAGTGGGTTCATTGGGGGTTAAATAGGCCAAGTTAGGGTTATTGGGTCCAGTTAGGGTTAAGAAGAACTAGATAGGGATATTGGGTCCAAATAAGGTTAGATAGGTCAAGACAGGGTAAAATAGGTCCAGATAGGGTTAAGTAGGACAAGATAGGGTTATGCGGTTAGTGATATGGTTAATTAGGTATGATGAGGGTTAAATAGGGATAATTACATAAATGGGGTTAATTAGTTAGATGGGTTTATTACTTAGAGGGGGTCTATTAGTTAGAGGAGGGTTAATTAGTTAGAGGGAGTTTAATAGTCTAGAGGTGGGGTTAATAGTGTAGAGGGGTGGTTGATACTGTAGATGGGGGTTAATAGTGTAGTGTTTAGACTTTGTGTAATGAGGGTCCTGGAGGACCCTCATGGCACTTATAGTTTTATTAAAGAGGTTAATAGTGTCCCATACTCATATAGAGCCCCATGAGTGACAGGGTTAATTAGGGGCTCATGGGGCTCTGTATAGAGCCCCATGAGTGATTGGGTTAATTAGGGGCTCATGTGGCTCTGTATAGAGCCCCATGAATGAGGGGGTTAATTTTTATTGTAGCGTGGGTCCTTTAAGGACCTTTAAGGTCTTTTCAGGACCTGTGACGGGAAATTTGAATTTTTTAATTCAAGGGTTAATGTAGGGGAACCCCATGGGGACTCCCAGCATTGGTGGGGTTAATGTTAGGTGCCTCGGGGTACTTACAGTACCTTTGTGGCTGGGATTGCGCATGGGTGTGCCGCGGGGCACTTTAAGGACCTGCGGCGGGACATTTGAAATGTTTAAATGCAGAGGAGATCCCAATGCAAGCGTTAATGTAGGGACCCTCCAATGGGCACCCTGCAGCATAGTGGGGTTAATGTTAGTTGCCGCTGGGGTACATACAGTACCCCCGCGGCATTGGGGTAGCCATTTGTGTGCTGCAGGCCCTTTCAGGACCCACAGCGGGGACTTACATTTTTTAAATGCTACACGGGTCCCCTGCATCATTGGGGGTTAATGTGGGGACCCTGCGGGGGTCCCTCTGGGGACCCCTGCATCATTGATGGTCAATGTGGGGACACTGCGGCGGGTCCTCATCGGGACTCCCGCATCATGGGGTTAACGTGAGGAGCCGGCAGGGGTCCCGATAGGGACTGCCGCATCATAGGGGTCATGCAGGACCACTCACAGGTTTCATGCCGTCATAATGACGGCCTCCAATCCTAATGGCTGACAGTAAGCAGTAGCTACGGGCTTGCACTCGCAAGCCCAGCTCTGCTTATGTCAGAAACCTGGGTTTCTGATTTCGGATCTCGGGCATATTTGATTAGCCTCGGAAACAGAAGGGAACCGCAGCTCGCAACTCACTTGCTGACATGAGGCCGTCGGCGAGTGAGTTGCGAACTTGCAATTTAATGCGGCTAATAATGTTTTGTTAAAACTTACATTTTTGTTGTTCAGTCGTCCAGCCACTGACCCTCTGAGCTCCCTCAAGTTATGGTTCATGGTTTCAATGGCCTCATCTATTCATCTTTGTCTCTGCCATCGCATTCTTTATGTACCTTCCCAGCATCAGAATTTTCTCTAGAGAATCCTGTCTTCTCATGATATGGCTAAAATATCTGAGCTTTATGATCATGAACCTCATGATCAAAACTTCCAGTGAGCATTTTGGTTTAAATTTCAGTAGTATTGATTGGATCTTTTTGCAGTTCAAGGGACTCTAAGCAGTTTTCTCCAACAAATCAAATGTGTCAAGTCTACTGCATTCAGCCATCTTTATGGTCAAGCTTCTACATCTGTATGTTACTACAGCTATAACCGGTTTAACTCTTTATATAAGGTCCTGGCAATAGGAGTGCTAAGCGAAACAGCGCTAAACGGGGTCATTTTAACATAGGTTTGAAAGGGATAGGGGAACTCAGGAAAAAAATACACAAAACCAATTGAAATTTCAACATTTTGGGCTTTATATCCACTATAATAGTTTGTAGTAACGCATGCGGAATTTGTACAGAGCAGGTGTTACTCACATGCTAATTGGCGACACATTTGGGGAATCAGTTGTGCCATTTGTGAGCATGAACAATGGCAAGGCTGAGCCACGCAGCTGGAATAACATGGCTGAGCCGCACAGGCGCAATGGCGCGGGGGAGACGCGCATATGCATTGGCGTGGGAGAGTCGCGCAGGCACATTGGCGTGGCGGTGCCGCGCAGGCCCAATGTTGCGGCAGAGCCTTGCAGGCCAGGAGGGCTGGAGCAGGTGATAGAGGGGAAGAGAGAGAGGGGGAAAGAAGGAGAAAGAGAGGGAGGGAGAGAGAGGGATTGAGGGAGAGAGAAAGGGCAGTGGGAGAGGGATGGAGACAGAGAGAGGGACGCAGGCACAGAGAGATGGAGGAAGAGAGGAAGGGGGAGATAGGGAGAGAGCGAGGAAGGAAAAGAGAGGGAGGGAGAGAGAGGGAGGGGGAGAGGGAGGAAGGGAAAGGGAGGGAGGAAGAGAGAGGGCAGGTGGGAGAGAGAGGGGGTGGAGAGAGAGAAAGGGAGAGAGAGGTGAAGAGAGAGAGAAATAGAGCACACAGAGTGCAGTAAGAGAACATCACACTGACAAGGCCCAATAAAGGCTGAAACGTAAGTCTGGGGTTTGCTGTTTCTCCTGTTCAGGGTAGAATTGCCTGGTATTTCGGGGCTGGGTCACTCTACTGTAGTGAGTGAGACCAGACTGATATACTACAGGATATTTCTCCCTGTGAAGGGCTCAAGTTCGTTCTCTGATTGAGCACCTCTATGTTAGTATTGTGGCAAAATGCATTTCATTGACACAATGGAACCTCTTTGCAGCGATCAACAAAAACAAAAACCCGTGTTACAATGATAAATGTATTTTTAAAGAAAAATCTCCATTTTTTTTCACTTTAACTTTATTCGACATTTTAAAACTAATAATCAACTTACCAGCAGCAAACTGCCAGGACACTGGTACCGGTGCACTGTATCCGTCAATCAGAGGTACACACAACAGGCACTGCCAATGCTTTTTTTTAACCCTTTACAAATTCATTTGTGCAGAGAAAGGAATGCTAGAAACACCTAAATAGGACCGTTGTGGGTTACCATCGGATGCATTCCTGAGTTCAGGTAAAACTGCTATAAATCTTTGTCTTTACGGTGCCTTCACAGCAGGATACAGTTTATTTGTAAAACTAATACTTTAGATTTGTTTAGGTGTTATTAGTGTAATTGAAAAATGTATAATTTTAACATACAATCTATCACACCATGAAGAGCACTTACCGTGAGGTCAATGGCCCCTTAATTATTTATTATTGAAATAATTTATTATAGAAATTAAATGGTGCAATTAAAGAAAAATAAGGCAGAGTGGGCAGTATTACGTGGGGAATTAACTGAGAGAAGAAAAATATTTTTCTAATATGATAAATTGTCTCATACCCTACTCAAACCTGAGACCCAGATAGTAATAGTCTATAATAATAAGGTACTATATGGGAACAAATGCAGCCTAGTACACTACAAATATTGTTCTATAGCAGAGAGTGTTAATTTTCTAAATACACTTGAGATTTAAACCCCCCTACAATACTGACTAGATCTAATATCTCATATAAGTAGCATGTGTTTAGCAGGCTTATTCTAAGTAGCCTTTAAATACATATAGATATAGGACATAGCATTCATCAGAATAGTCAATATCTTATTTTGGTGTTGTATATTAGTCTAAAAAGATAGTACACTATTAAAATGATCTTCAATTCTAGCTGATTTAGATCAGCCCTGAAGAGATCTCATAATTATTGACTTATAATTGAATATATCTTAGCAAGTTTCAGGAGTGGAATATAGAATTAGTAAGCCATGCAGTTTTACATCAATGTTAATGAATAACAATGTCTAGTTTATTCTCATTAGCCTTACAAAAACCTCTGAAAACAGTATTGTATATTTCCAATGTGACACATATGGGGATTCTTTGGTGATAGATAATAAAGTGTGCTTTAAAAGTTGAGTACACCGATGGGATTAGTTGATTAATAAAATGCCAAATGTACAGCATATTTTCAGTCACTAGGATTTACTATTATTATTATGATCTTTATTTGTAATGCACTGACATATTCTGTAGCGCTGAACAAGGGCTAAGTATGAGGCAAAACAAAAATTGACCCATAGCAAAGAATGGAGCGCCCTGTCTGAGTTTAGAATCTTTGCTATGGGTCAATTTTTGTTTTGACTTACTTAGTAAATCTTTACTACACAGGTCTAATGTCAAAACTGGGAATATGAGAACTTGTTCTTAAAACAACAACTTAAACCTGATTTACAGCCCTAGTAATTACAATTTGGCCAATTAAATGAGAGCCATAGTGTTTGCTACAAATGTTTGAATATAAGGGTATAATTTAATCAGGGAATATGGATAATAAAACTTGAAAAAACGCTGTATTGTATAATAATGGATAAATCAAGCTGCCTTCCTAGTCTACAAGGTTGAAATATGTAAATAAGAGAAATCAGAAAATTCAACTTGATATATGAATCTGAACAACATACCATGCTAACAGACTTGATTCCATGACATTTTTTGTCGTGGATCACTTATGCAGGAAACCACGTGGCGGAGACATAAATAGACAATTATTACAACTAGAAAGTAAATGGATATTTACCCTAAACTTCCAACATCCGCATGGGATTAATGAAGGATTTTCATATTCAGCCTTCTTATGAAAATCTCCAGGGCCTAGTTATACTTAGAACAGTTTATTATATTCTAGTATATCAATTTTACCCACTTCCTTTTCTTCCTTTTTGTCCCATGTTTATTCGTTCCCCTTTTTACTACCAAACACAGCCCCCCTTTTTCCTTCCCCATCCTTTGCCTTGACATTCAAACTTGCACTCAACTAGTAGTTTTTCAATATAAATTCACAGGTTTAATTTCCTCACACACCCCATTCACATCACAGTTATCCACATAAACATATACATCACAACACACGTTTTTCACATATATTTATGTATACACATATGTATATTTTTCCCTTATACCTTCAACAGAGGAGTTTTTCCTTTTTTATTGCCACTTATTACAATATTTATTCAAGATTATGTAGTTCCCATTGGACAAGGCCCATTTCACACACAAACAAGCCTATTTCTGTCAGGCTCAAGTTCTCACATCATTTCACTTTTAACACATTTTTATATTTCACATTTCTTTACTTATTTTATTTCCTTTCCTCTATTTTACAACTCCCCCTCCCCTCACATTTTTTGCTCCCCTTCCCCTCCCCCCTCTCCATTTCCCTTTCTTTCCTTCAGTTACATTATATTATAATTATATTATATTATACTCTCTGTTTATGGCTATATTATCCACTTGGCTGGTCATCCAAATTTATACAAATGTATTAATTAATCTTTGGGCAATCTGGGCATTTTTCATTACATGCTCTATTTAAGGAGATCCATTAGTTGTATTTAATTCGTATTTAATCAATTTCTCTGTACCATACTCTCCAATTGTAATTTTATGTTCACTATCTAGAACTGATAAAGTTCTAGCATACAACCTAAGATGTCCGACGCATTATATGTAGGATGCCATTCCAAAATGTATATATAAAGTTTCAGTATTCTATTGTTGCTCTTCATACCCCATGTAATTCAGTGTTAATGCAATGACGTCATCACGTTAGCGTCATGTGACGTGACACGCCCCCTTTTCTTGTCGAAACGCGGAAATAACTTGGTCCATAAATAGGCCCAAGCCCATACTAAATTTACCCCAGAGGAAGCTCTCATAGAGAGCAAAACGGTCCGTCTGGACTTTGAGAGGGTGATGTGCAGATCTTATTGATCAAATTTGCCTGGTGTTGTGGCCGAAAATCGCAAGTATTGGGCATTAAGTGTTTTTTTCTATATATGTAGATATGTGCACCTTGCTGTTCAGCAAAACCGCATGATGGATGCTATATAAGTGCTGCTTGTTATACTATTACCTCCACCAGCCCATTTTTGCTATTATTAATCCCTCTTTTGTGCCACACATAACTAATCATAGTGCCAGGATATTTACTATTTCTGCACATCATCCTTCTCTCGCTTTTGTTTTTTATCCATTTAGTGTAATTCACTATATATATATTTAGCTCCTTAATCCTAGTACTACTTTATAGTAATTTTGGAGTGATCCAGTGATTAACAGTTTCTACTGACATATGAGGATTACAAGAATATTACCTACATCCTATTGTATCCACCACCAGTTGCATACATTCAGAAGTTGATTTTTCTGATTTCTCAGGCAGCTTGATTTATCCATTATTATACACTACAGTGTTTTTTCAAGTTTTATTATCCCCATTCCCTGATTAAATTATACCCTTATATACAAATATTAGTGTTACCCACTAGGGAAAATACCAGGTCATAAAACCTACTTATTTGACATTGTTGGTTTAATCCAAAACTAAAAAAGACCATCTCAGTCATTGCTATTTCATTGTTTAAAATACAATAATTAATGTGGACACGGCAGCAATAATGGCAACATCAAATCCACATAATTGGACCCTCATTCAATTGAGATTTGGCCAATTGAATAGTGCTCTAAATAAGCACATAGCATATTTTTTTTAAATAAGTTTTTAGTTAGTGATAGATGTTTACTAACTAAAAACGTATTTAAAAAAATATGTTATGTGCTTATTTAGAGCTCTATTCAATTGTCCAAACTGCAATTGAATGAGGGCCTTGGGATTTAACAAACCTTATTAGGGAAGCTGAAGCAATCTTTACAGATAATGAACAAAATATTTCTAGACCAATAATGGACTCTAATATCCTCAATACTTCACGAGAAACACAAACATTTCTCAAAAAACAAATAAGAACAATATGGGAAACTATTAGTTTACAGAAATAGATAAAAGCCAAAATCATTCCAAGAGGGCTACGAATACAATTGGCACCTGCTTCACATGTCTGTGATGAGAGATTTATTAGCAAATGGATAGAAATAACTGACAAATGCTCCTTTGAATTGATGACCTTGATATATGAATCTGAACAACATAATCTGGAAACAATTAACCAACAAGTTACCCAATGCCTCCAAAATTTGGAGAAGTTCAAGGACATGTCAGAATATGAGGACATTAACTCAAAATTACACAATAAGATAGAGAAACTAAAAAAGGAAATAACCCTGCGAAAACAGAAAAAATTTGGAAGAGACAATTCCGACTATCAAAGTGGAAAGATCTATAAATTTGTCACGACTCTTAGAAAATCAAGTATAACAGATATCAGCTCCTCAGATTTGGATCAATCCGATAAGGACGAAAGTATCCAAGAAACACCGAAATATCTTTTATCTAACTCATCACGTACCCATTTCACCAAGGGACAGGTTACCAGATCTAACTTAAATCAACCTGCTATGGATAATTTTTTTAGGAAAGGGGCACGACCAAAAACAAAGAAAAACGTACAAATCACAGAACAAATAGGACTTTTGTCCTCTTTTCATCGTGCAAATACCCATTCTCCACTAATTGATAAACCTATTACTACACATCAATTTCAGAAGATTGTTAATCCCATGGCATTAAAGAATGGCAATTCTAATGATCACAACCATGATAGCCAAACTACAATTATCAATCTATCTGACTTCAAATTGAATCACTCTCATAAATCACTTTTAATGAAAGGATTATCTTATGTCCCTACAAGTTGGTCTAACCTGTTTACAAATATTAAGGACATTAATTTGTTCGCTCAGAAGTTGGCATTAAAGAAATATTTATCTGCAAGATCTGAAAGAAGACTTTTGGATCTAGGTCTACAACAAGAAGATGAGGGTATTTTCAATGACCTCATGTCTCTCTTGGATGAGCAAAAGACACACAAATTAACTACATCGGAAATAATGAAAAGAAGAAATCCAAGAAAATTTACTCCAGACCTTAATAAATATGCAAATATCAAAGTCTTCTTAGACCTGGTGGAAAGGGACTTAAAACAACATCATGATCATGTCACATTGGACACTGTACCAACTAAACAAAACTTGAGCAAATCTGAAAGACAAGCTCTTACTGAGCTCAGAAAAAGTAATACCGTTGTTAAACCAGCAGACAAAGGAGGCAATGTTGTCTTGCAAAACAAACAAGATTATATAAAAATGTGTGAAAAGATTTTATCTGACAAGAACACCTATACTAGATTAAGTAACAATCCATCTCCTGCCTTTGATATATAACTGAGTGAGATACTGAGGGAAGCAAGAGATAACAAACTAATCGATCAAGATACCCACGATTACCTGTTTACAAAATGCCCAACTATAGCAACTTTCTATGCCTTACCAAAGGTACATAAAAATGTACAACCTATACCAGGACGTCCTATAGTATCGGGAAACAATAACCACACTGAAAGAATAAGTACATTTGTGGATAATTATCTCAAAGAAGTTGTAGAGTCTTTACCGACCTATCGTAAAGATACATCAGACTTTCTAAAACAGGTTGATGGGATGCATGTCCCCCACGAAGCTCTATTTGCAACGATTGATGTAGAGCAACTCTACTCAAGCATTTCACATGATTGTGGTTTATCAGCAGTTACATATTTTCTTGCAGAGAAAAGTAACAACCACACAGCGTGTAATGGTTTCATTTTGAAGCTTCTGAGATTTATACCAACCAAAAATGTCTTTCTATTTAATAAGACATACTATCACCAGATTCGAGGAACAGCTATGGGCACTGCTTGTGCCCCCAGTTATGTCAACTTATATCTTGGCAATTGGGAAAATAACATTGTTTTTTCTGACATCATGTCCCCGCTTTCCGAAAAAATTATATTCTGGAAAAGATATATAGATGACGTAATTGTCATCTGGGGAGGTACGAACCAAGAATTTAAACAATTCATTAGAGATCTTAATGTTAACAACGTAAGCCTCAGCTTCACCTCCAATATTGACAGGGACCAAATTGAATTTCTAGATCTACATCTAACCAAAGATGAAAATGGAGTAATACATACGTCCGTATATAGAAAACCTACGGCCCCAAATGTGTTACTCAATTGGTCAAGCCAACATCCCTTGGCCTTAAAGTCAAGTATTCCCTGTAGCCAATATCTGCGCCTGAGGAGAAATTGTGACACATTATTGATGTTTGAAAGACAAGCAAAAGAACTTAGACACAGATTCAAAGAACGTGGATACCCGAATAGGGTATTAAAAACCGCCTATCAACGAGCTCTTAAATCAGATAGAACAGAATTGCTATTTGGAAAAAATACCCAAAAAGCTAAACAAACCGAAGGTCAAAATGACCCACTATGCTGTATCATGACATACGGTTGTGATTGGAAACCAATTAGAAACATCCTAAATACACATTGGCACATGCTTTTGAACGATCCAACTCTGAAGACTCATTTAACCACTGGACCTCTCATCACATATCGAAAGGATAAAAGCATTGGTGAAAATATTGTACAAAGCTTTTTTAGACCCAAAGATGAAAAATAGACAACTTGGCTTACTCCTACTAAAGGACTTTTTAGATGTGGACACTGTAGTGCTTGTCCCTACATACAGCCTAATCATGAATTCATTCATCCAACCACTCTGAAGAAATATCCCCTTAAAAGATCTATCAATTGTAAAACAACGCATGTTATTTACGTTTTGATATGCCCTTGCCCTATGATATATGTCGGCAGAACAATACGGCAACTCCGCTGCAGGGTACTAGAGCATACCTACATTGTAACAAACCAAATGGATACAGCAGTTTCACACCCATATTTCAACATACCATGCTAACAGACTTGATTCCATGATTTTTTTTGTCATGGATCACTTATGCAGGAAACCACGTGGCGGAGACATGAATAGACAATTATTACAACTAGAAAGTAAATGGATATTTACCCTAAACTCCCACCATCCGCATGGGATTAATGAAGGATTTTCATATTCAGCCTTCTTATAAAAATCTCCAGGGCCTAGTTATACTTAGAACAGTTATTTATATTCTAGTATATCAATTTTACCCACTTCCTTTTCTTCCTTTTTGTCCCATGTTTATTCGTTCCCCTTTTTACACACAAGGACAAGGTTTTTAGTGTCCCTTAAGGCCCCACACAACATCTCAGCGAACGAGCAGGAAATAGGAGTGTGGATTGGGGGCTTAGCTAAGAGTGCGTGGGCCGAGCAATCCACTAGCGGTGGAGCGGGACAAACAGCGACAGCCGGGGTAATGGCGGTAACTGGGCCCCCCGCGGCGGTGGTTTTCCCGGGTTCGCAATCTGTTAGTACTAATGCAGTGGTCACCGATGCAGCCATGAGGCCGATTGTCTTGTGTTCATTGGACAACTTGGTGGCACATCTTCCCCAGGAGGTTAAGGAAAAAATTTGGAGGAGGGAGTTCGTTGAGTTGTTCTCTCTTCTTCCCATGTCCAGACAACTGGACGTGGTTGATAGGGGCCTTTGGGAAGGGGATGACCGTCGTAAGTAATTTAGACGGCTTCCTAGGACTTTTGACACCTGGCTCCAGGCCTTCTCCCTCATGGCCTGCATGCTGTGTGAGCGACATCCTGAACAAAGTTTGGGATTGTTCGTTTACATAGATGAAATTCGCAATGCTCACAAAGTATACAGGGGTATGGCGTGGTGGCGTCATGTTGCCCTTTCGTAGTGCATCCAGTGGAGCCAAGGGCCCCACCCCTGCAGTTGCCACAGGCCTCAAGACCTGTTTTGCCTACAATGAAGGGGTTTGTAGATGGGCCCCCAATTACAGGTTCAAGCATGCGTGTTCTAACTGCGGGGGTGAACACCCCCTCGCTAGATGTGCCAGACCCAAGGAAGGGAATAGATCAGGAGAGCCCCCTGCAAAAGGGCAGGACTCCCATACGCCTTTCAGCCATGCTGCCGTGGCTAAAACGCTACAGTAGAGTGCCGGGCAACAAAGCCGCAGCTCACCTTTTGGAAGCGGGTTTCCAGGAGGGGTTCCGTATCCTGCTGGGGTACAAGGCACCGAACTTGCGATCAGTAAAAGAATTTCCGGGGGTAGCGTTGAAGAAAGTTCAAAGTGAGGTCCAGCTGGGTAGGATGGCGGGTCTATTCACGTGCCCCCCTATCCAGGAGTTGGTCGTCTCTCCCCTCGACGTTGTCCCAAAGAAGGAAAAGGGCAAGTTTAGGTTGATTCAGGACCTTTCCCATCCCAGAGGGTGGTCAGTCAACGACAGGATTGCAAAGGATCAGTCAACCGTGTCCTATGAATCTTTTGATCGAGCTGCCGAGTATGCTGGCGCTGGGTCGCTTCTGGCAAAATCGAATCGGCGTTTAGGTTGTTGCTGGTTCATCCGTCGAGTCACCAGCTCTTGGGCTGTTATGTCGATGGCAGCTATTTTATTGACCTATGCTTACCTATGGGGTGCTTAATATCGTGTGCTTACTTTGAGGCGTTTAGTTCATTCCTCCAGTGGGTTGCACGCTCAGAAGCGGGGGATAGGAGCATAATGCACTAACTGGATGATTTTTTGTTTGTCGGTCCGGCAGGGCAGGATACTTGCCATTTCGTTCTGGAGGTGTTCACCAGAATCTGTCAAGATTTTGGAGTAGCGTTGGCCCACAACAAAACCGAGGGCCCCACAACAAAGTTGACCTTCCTGGGGATTCAGATCGAATCCATGAAAATGGAATGCAGTCTTCCCCAGGAAAAAGTGGCGGACAGGTGAGCGGAACTCGGCGCATTGGAAGGAGCATACAGGGTGTCACTACGACAGTTGCAATCCATCATAGGGAAGTTGAACTGCGCCTGCAGGATTATCCCCATGGGGAGGATATTTTGAAGGCGAATGTCGCTTGCTACTGCAGGCGTCCTGAGGGCGCATTATTTTATCAAAGTTTCAAGGGCCATGCGGGATGATGGAAGGGTATGGTCGGATTTCCTTGCCGAGTTTAATAGGACAGTGCTTATTCAGAAAGGGAGCGCCATAAGCGCCGATTTAGAGCTTTACACAGACGCGTCTGGGTCAGTTGGTTGCGGCGCTTATTTCCAAGGGAGGTGGTGAGCTGTGGCATGTCCAAAAGAATGGGTGGTGGCAGGTCTTACAAAGAACCTGACGTTCCTCGAGCCTTTTCCCATAGTGGCGGCGGTGCACATATGGGGCTCACAGTTTCAGGACCAGCGAGTGTTATTCTTTACAGATAACATGGGGGTGGTTCAAGTGGTAAATAACCTCACGGCAACATCCATACCGGTAGTACGTCTACTTCGTCACTTGGTGCTATGGTTCGAGGCCAGTCACGTGCCGGGTTGGAGAACGGTATTGCTGACGCCCTTTCTCTGTTCCAGGAAGGTTCAGGGGATTGGCCCCGCGGGTGAACATGCTGGTGGAGTCCATTCCCGGGGAGCTCTGGGAGCTTGGAGCGGCCAGGTAATGAGACTCATCAGACAGTCTGTTGCCCCAGCTACATGGGCCGCGTACAGACGTGTGTGGGCAAAATGGAATTACTTGGTTACGGTGGCTGGTGGGAGTACGTCGGAGGATAAGACCCTAGGGATTCTGCTTTGGTTCCTGCTGCAGTGCGCTGAGGAAGGCAAATCAAAAGCCATAGTAGGGCAACAGGTCACGACTCTGGCTTTCATGTTTAAGCTGGCAGGGCAGAGGGACCTTACAAAGGAGTTTATAGTCCGCAAGGTGATACGCTGCATGTTTAACGGTGATCGCAGGCCAGATACCAGGCGGCCGATTACTTTTTCCCTCTTGCTGCAAATGGCGCAGGTGTTTTTGGTAACTTGCAGGACCCCCTTTGAATCTCTGCTCTTCCGTACAGCTTTTTCCCTGGCGTTCTATGGAGCGTTTCGTATAGGGGAGTTAGTCGTGAACAGTAGACACGGTTCCGGGGGATTGCAGTTGGTGGATACCTGTCTGAGGGAAGGCACGATAGTATTATGGTTGTGGAGGTCTAAGATGGACCAAATTGGTAAAGGGAAAGAGGTAGTACTGCACTGAGTTGGCACGGAGTGTTGCCCCTATGTGTGTGTGGAGGAGTATCTCAACCAGCGACCGGCGGGACGGAGTCTGCGGTTGATTTATGCCGATGGTACGGCGTTATCCAGTTATCAATTTGAGAGTGTGCTAAAAGGTGCACTACAACGTTTGGGTTTAGAGCAGTCAGAGTTCGGGACGCACTCCTTCCGAATTGTTGCCGCTATGGAAGCAGCCAGGTTAGGCTTGCCCGACGCCACAGTGAAGCATATCGGTAGATGGGAGTCGGAGCGCTTTTGGTCCTATGTGCGGCCCAGAGCAGTAGTCTAATGGATGCTGCTTTCTGCTTTCAGGAGGACAGAATCTGCACCTGCTGGGTTATTGCCTGGTAATCTAATTGTTTTTTTTTTATTTTTGGAGCCTAAACCTCAGAAAGGCCTGGCTTTGTGTAATGTGTGAGTTTGTGTTTGTGTGGAGACTGTATGGCATTTTGGCATTTATTTTGAAAATATGACTGATCATGCAAAAAAAAGTATTTTATTGAAGGATAGTGATCATATTAAACAATGTATTATCACATAGTTGTTTGGCTCCTTTTTAAATCATAATGATAACAGAATTCACCCAAATGGCCCTGATCAAAAGTTTACATACCCTTGAATGTTTGGCCTTGTTACAGACACACAAGGTGACAAACCCGGGTAAACATGCCAATTAAAGGTTAATTTCCCACACCTGTGGCTTTTAAAAATTGCAATTAGTGTCTGTGTATAAATAGTCGATGAGTAGTGCACTGAGCAGGCTAGATACTGAGCTATGGGGAGCAGAAAAGAACTGTCAAAATACCTGCGTAACAAGTTAATAGAACTTCATAAAGATAGAAAAGGATATACAGAACAAGAGTTTAGAAAAGGATATATAAAGATATCCAAAGCCTTGAAAATGCCAGTCAGTACTGTTCAATCATTTATTAAGAAGTAAAACATTTGGGGATCTCTTGATACCAAGTTATGGTCAGGTAGAACAAGAAAGATTTCAGCCACAACTGCCAGAAGAATTGTACGGAATACAAAGAAAAACCCACAGGTAACCACAGGAGAAATACAGGCTGCTCTGGAAAAAGACAGTGTGGTTTTTTCAAGGAGCACAATACAACGATACTTGAACAAAAATGAGATGCGTTGTCCAGTTGCCAGAAAGAAGCCTTTACTGTGCCAATGCAAAAAAAAAACAAACAATATGCCCGACAACACCTTGACACGCCTCACAGCTTCTGACACACTGTAATTTGGAGTGACGAGACAAAAATAGAGCTATAGTGAAAAGAATACCATTTCCGCTGTGAAGCATGGTGGTGGCCCACAGATATTTTTTTTTGGGGGGGGGGGGGGGGGTGAGCTCTAAAGGCACGGGGAATCTTGTGAAAATTTATGGCAAGATGAATGCAGCATGTTATCAGAAAATACTGACAGACAATTTGCATTCTTTTGCACGAAGGTGAAAAAGGTGAAGACTCTGAAGTGGCCATTACATTCTCCTGACCTTAATATCATCGAGCCACTCTCGGGAGATCTCAAACTTTTTTTGCTTGACCTGGAGGCATTTTTTAAAGAAAAATGGGCAGCTATACCACCTGCAAGAATTAGAGGCCTCAAAGACAATTATTACAAAAGACTGCACACTGTCATTGATGCTAAAAGGGGCAATACACAGTATTAAGAATTATGGGTATGTAAACTTTTGATCATGGCCATTTGGGTGATTTCTGTTATCAGATTTAAAACTAAATTTAAAAAAGAGCTAACCAACTATGTGATAATTTATGGCTTCATATGATCACTATCCTTTAATAAAATATTTTTTTTTGCATGATCATTCATATTTTCAAAATAAATGTCAAAATTAATGTCACTATTCCTGCCAGGGTATGCAAACTTTTGAGCACAACTGTAAATATCACTGCATGGTTGCACTTCAGGAGGGGTTGTGCAATGGTTGGTGATAGTTATTGGTTATTAATCACCTCCATCATCTCAATGCCCGTTATGGAAAAACAGGTATATCATTTTCCTGTTCTATCTATCTCAGTAGGGAAAGACTGTTGTACCTATATTGATGGATAAAATACTGCCATTCAAACAGACCTTGATAATATTAGTAAAATCTCCTCTACCTAATCTGGTCTTTTCTAATGGGTTGAGTGACTTCTTTATTTCTGTGGCTATATGCATTTGTCTTTGCTTCTTTATTACTTGTTTAAAGGCCCCTATTAATCACTATGAAAATTCACCTGGACATAGGCTTTCTGGACTTGGATTTTCTCCCCAATGAAGAGGATGTGCCACTACATTGGACAAGAATACGCCATGCCAGAGGCAGAGCTACCACCGGTGCAGGTGGTGCACTGCACTGGGGCCCTAGTGCTGTCCTTTTTTTTTCTATTGCATGTTTTTTTTTTTTTTTTTTAAGTGTTGGGGCCCCTGGGGGCCTGTCCACAATAAGAGTCCCTGCGACTGTCCCCCCTAAATGTATAATCACATGAAGCACATGTATCTTTCTGTTCTCTTTCTAACTTGGATATATTCTTTATCTCCACTGGCTCCCTTTTTATGTGTGGTCTACTTTTACCTTGCTGGTAGTCCTTTCCCCTGTTTCTTTCGATAAGCCTCTGGATTGTGATAACCAATACCACTGCCCCACTTGCATAATTCTGCTGGGCTCCAGGATAATATTAAGCTTTAAACACAGCTAATCTTCATTTGCATTTAAAACACATCTCGGCTCTGTTATGGGTACTCTGTACTCTCTGTATTTCTGGACATGGACATCTTGTATAACTTTCATGGACATCCAATATCCAAGTCTGCTCTTGGTCATTACTCTTGTTATCCTACATATAGATTCATGACCACCACTTTAATTTCTGGTTCTTCCACAAACTGCTTTCAATGTTTTTTCAATATTGGGTTGAATTATTATTGACAGACCAGTGTATACAATATTCAAACTGTGCAGTGAATTTGTACTATCCACCTTCACTTAAAGATTCAAAACCAAAGGAATGTTAATACCACTTATGCTTTTTTGCTGGGGCACTGACCCTGAAAAAAAATATTTTTAACTTGTTTTTAAAGGGGATTAAAATGGACTATTGTTTTCTAAACTAACTCATTCCTGAGATATAGACCATTATGTGTGTTTGTTGTTCAGTAGGTTAATTTGCTGTACATTGAAGGTGATTTGTGTAGGGTAGTAGAACTATCTGCACAATTGTAAGGATAAGTCATTAAACTCTTATTATTTCTGGTTACCCGCATACTCTCATGTGTTGCATCATTTCAGGGTGATCTACATTTCACATGGACAATGAAAACAAAGAAAAGGAGATTGACATGGCCTGCGATAAGTTCAGAGAGCACTTCTACAGCCTTTAAAGGAGCTCCAGTCTAGGAATTCAGGATCCAAGAGTGTATATTGGTTTCTAATGCTTCAGTTATGACCCCAGCTTGTCTTCAGTTGTCCTCTCCTGGCTTGCCCTGTGACCACAGCTATCCTACTGATTGCTGCTTTCCTTGATCTTCCATCTGTGAACATGATTACTCCAATTGCTGCCTGTCCAGTCCTTCTGTCCATGACCATTGTCTGTCCATGATCGTCTGCAAGCTGCTGCCAGTATTCGGGAATATACAGAAGACACTCCATCCGTTTACTGAAATGGGCTTGATGGGTTGGTCTGTACTCTCTTCACAGGCCTATGGGACCAACTCTTATTGGGTAATCATCAGCCTAAATAATTTTATCATCACAGGAACAAATTAATCACAAGATAGCATACTGGTAAGCACATAGACAAAGGTTGTATATCTCAGTAAAAAAATAAAATGTCATTCTGGGTGACAGCTTTTCTTTAAACATGATACAAGCTGAATTACAAAGATTTAAAAAATA
Source organism: Discoglossus pictus (assembly GCA_027410445.1). Lineage (NCBI taxonomy): Eukaryota > Metazoa > Chordata > Amphibia > Anura > Alytidae > Discoglossus > Discoglossus pictus. The sequence continues at coordinate 186,917,559 of CM050169.1, read as the reverse complement.
TATTTATTTATACACAGTATCATTTTAAGATGCAATATCTGGGTAGCATCTATGGCACTATCCCTTTAAAGGACGTAATATATAAAATTTATGCCTGGTATAAAATGACTAATTTACAAATAAAAATGTTCTAAAGTCACATTTTCTTAACTGATAAAAAATCATCAATTATGCTTTGCGGTTACAGTTTCCTCTCCAAAAACCCCCTGCCTGTCTCATTCTCTTCTTTCCAAGTAAGGACAGTATCATCTGACTGGAATTGTAGCTTCATCTGTTCATTTCTGCCATGGTTTGTCATAGGAAGGAAAGCATTTCTTAGTGGAGCTCTCACTTTAATTGCATTGCCTATAAAATTATAAAGCTCATAGTGCCTACTGGCACTATAGATATCCACATAATATAAATACACATGCATATATTACAGGACTGATTCACTATACTCCAATGCAGCTGATCACACTGCAGCACTGTGCTTAACTGCTACAGGGTATATTGGATCAACCTCTTGCTTGGAAAGATACGAGAGAGCTTAGGACAGGCCTGCAGGCATGTGGATAGACGCTCTGTTCAAAGGTAAGAAAAACATATTTTAATATTATAGACAGACTTGGGCATTTGTATATTGGATTATAATAACTCACATAAATGCTGCACACAGGCAGTTGAAGGAATCTGTTTACGTATAGTATGAATAAGGATATTTTTTGGTATTCTCTATTTTCTTTGCAGAACAAAGATCTGAATCATCGTGCAAAAATATTTTAGCATTTTGTCAGTAGGAGTGATAGAATAGGATTTATTTATGAGGTTGTAAGAGCCCCATTATATAGCATAGGAAATTACGCTCCACAGACATAAATCAATGAAATGTGACGTGTTTTGAAGTGTAACCGGTTCAGATATTCATTCTTTGTCTATAGTTATTTTGTATTTATAGTCATATTGATCCAGATAAAAGCAAGCAATAAAACAGGTGATCATTTACCTGTCTTGTCTTATAGAGGAAATAATTAAAGGGTATTTGCAGCACTATTAGTCCTAGGAAGAAATAGTTTTCATTTTTTATGTTAATATTTCATAATAAGCCAACATATTTAGGGCTATGGTGTATTAGTTTGAGATTTCCAATTTTTCAACAATCCTTCAAGACTATCCTGTTCAAATAAGCCAATACTACAATCATTTTATCATTATCATCATCTGCTGAGTCTGGTTATCTGTTAACAACACAGCTCCACTTACCATGCATTTCAAGTGTGTCCCATTCTCTTTTCTGGTATACCTCATGTGCAAGGCCTTCATGACCTGTTGCATGGGGGGTTCCTCTGCTAAATTTTGCATGATCACCTTAAAGTGCAGCTTAGCAGCGTACAGATTCCTGCGCTCTCTATCTGAATAATACTTATTGCAGAGATCACTGCTCAACACCAAAAAGCAAAAAATTAATTGCATTTCTTCTAGTATCTTAATTTAGTTATGGAGGATACAAATGCCACTCCCTTCTTTCGACTAAGTGTAGCAGTCATTACTATACCTTGAAGTGATACAGAAGATGTTGTAGCTGTGCTATATATACTGTATATATATATATATATATATATATATATATATATATACAGGGCCGTATCTACCTTTTTGGAGCCCCTAGGCAGTGAAGTGGAGGAGCCCCTGTGATTGAGTACACAAGGTATGCACGGACCCATTTTTGGCTTTTCTGTACGTGTAAGTTCCCTTACTGTCTTGTTCTAGGTGGTTACCCCCTAGTAGCCAGTCTATGAACTGCAACATTTCATTTTTTTAAGCCAGGAACCATTTTTTTTAAGAAGTGGTGCCCCTCACAGGTAAGAGCCCCATGGGCGGCTGCCTAGTTGGCCTAATGGGTAATCCGGCCCTGTACATATGTTGCAATAAACATTTTTTGAAATTGATAATTATAAAAAATACTAAGGGGACTATTTCAATTGTGCTATAAATTTAAAACATGGAAAAAAAATACACTTTTTTTATACGGTAATTGCTTTTTGTTTAAAATGTCATGCACTATAAATGTTTTTGAAGGGACTCCATCCTACCTTGCCTTATCTCTCCTTGCTAACTGCACTCGCTCTGTAAGGGTGGGTGGTCTTATATGCCAACAGTGAAAGTGGTGTCTCAGTGTCAATAAAGGAAGCTTGTATGCCACCTCCCCTGAATGAGAACAATTGGGAAAGAGAGGTAGAGGGAGGCCATGTGAAAAGATTTATAGCATATAAAGTCCTAAAACAGATACAGAAGCAACATAGTAGTAAAACAATATATATATTACATTTGTATAGTTGTACAGGTATATTTATCAAATCATAGGGTCCTCAAGTATCTAATGCAATATAGATGTACCAGTATACATTGAAACCTCTATATTCATCAGCCCCTATATTCATCAAATCCAATATAAGTCACAAAAAACAGACAGAAATAGACAACATTGGACAAGTTCTTTGCAAAATCGAGTTTTAGTGAATCATTCGGAAAGGGACAAAAAAAGACCTTAATCACCATAATTGGAGTTACCTGATGTTATAATGGAGGTGACTCCCCTTCTAGACAATAATTCCTTTCCTCCTCTTCAGCTTCTGCCATCATCGTTCCAGTTCAATTCGGGTTCAAGTTGTATCCATTTATGTTTCAGATTCAGGACTGAGAACAGATTATTACAGTTTTAGTTAAATTCTATGGAAAAATGTTATTCTATATTCATCCAATTCACTATTCGTCTGTCCCTCAGTAATGGATTGATGACGAATGTAGAGGTTCCACTGTATTTGTCAAACCATAAGATCCTATTTGGATCGAATACAATCTTATTGTACATGTTTATTTATCTACACATAGAATCCAATTTAAGATTCAATTCTAGATAATAATCACCAATCACAGTTCCACTAGTGGATGAACAACACTTCAATATTAATTAAAGATAGGTTGTCATAATATATTACACCATTAATTAATACTTGGAAAACATGTGTATGTACTGGAGTTAATAAATATATTAATAAAGTGCTAGTAAGATAAAGTGCAAGTATATGTAGACAATCCAGCTTGTTTAGTGCATCATTTAACATTTGTTTTTTGTCTTTAAAGGGATATGAAAGTTTAATGGATTAATATGTTTTTGCACTCTATAGGCAAAAAGCAGCCTATATGTATGCGGCACATCATAAAACATTTTATTGTTATTAATATCTAAAAATCCCTCTAATGATCATGTTGACACCTAGGCATCTGATCCCCCCCAATCAGCATGCAGCATCAGGGGAGTAATTTCCTGATGTTACTTGCTCAGCCAATCTCTTTGCAGCTTCCTGTCTGTATGTCAGCAGCAATACATAGCACATATCAGTGATACACTACATATCCCAAGCTGCTTTTTAGAATTAATTCAAAAGTTTCATCTAACCTGATCGGCCAAAACAAATCATTTTAAATTTGATGCCAATTTAGCCTGGGTTTGGAGGGTATTAACCCTAATGTTCAACTGTCAGAAATTAGAAGAGATTTTACTGACTTCAATGTAAGTGTTTAAATGTTTAGTTTGGATTTTTTTTTCATGATAATTTTTTTTGCATACACTACTGATTCCCCTCTATTAAATGCATTCATAATTCAGCTCACTTACATATCCCTTTTATTATATACTAGCGAATTGCCTGTCAAAAAATGATGGGCATGAAATTGTAAGCCAGGGAATGCTGTTTTAGACATAATGTAAAACAGTTTTTACCGTGAGGACCTTCAGCGCTCATTGCGAGGCTTGCGCCTTTGGCACTCATTGTGCAGCTGTGTTTTTTTTGGTTGTTATTACAGAGGCTTTTGCTGTCATTGTAAGGTCGGGGCTGATGTGTTTTTTGCGCTTATTGCAAGGCTGTCCCCTGGTGCATTTTGTGTGGTAAGAGCAGCGTTTGCATATTGCAAATTGTTTTTTTGTTTTTTTGTGTGTATGTATTCTTGTATGCCAATGAAATAATGAATAAATTGATAAATTAATATACCGTATATACTCGAGTATAAGCCGAGTTTTTCAGCTCTTTTTTTAAGGCAAAAAAGGGCCCCCTCGGCTTATACTCGAGTCATTCTCCCCCCGTGTCTCTCTAACCCCCCCGTGTCTCTCTAACCACCCGTGTCTTTCTGACCCCCCCCGTGTTTCGCTAACCCCCCCGTGTGTCTCTAACCCCCCTGTGTGTCCTCTACCCCCCGTGTCTCCCGGTATATGCTAATGACGCGGCTCGCATGTGACGTCACATACGCGCCGGGTCAAGGAGCGGAGGCCGGAGCACAAGCAGGTAAGTGAGGGGAGAGGGGGGAGGTATTTAGGGGAGGTTAAGTGGAGGAGGGGGGTTGAGGGGGGTTTAGGTTGAGGAGGGGAGGGGAGTTGATGAGGGTGGTTGGGGTTAAGCGGGATTGAGGGGGGAGGTTGAGGGGGGTTGAGGAGGTGGGTTGGGGTTTAGGGGGGTTGAGGTTGAGGAGGGGGGTTGAGGGGGGTTGAGGTTGAGGAGGGAGGTTGAGGATGGGGGGTTGAGGATGAGGATGGGGGGGTTGAGGAGGGAGTTGAGGAGGGAGGTTGAGGATGAGGAGGGAGGATGAGGAGGGAGGTTGAGGATGAGGAGGGAGGTTGAGGATGAGGATGAGGGGTTGAGGAGGGGGGGTGAGGATGGGGGTTGAGGAGAGAGGATGAGGATGGGGGGGTTGAGGAGGGGGGGTTGAGGAGGGGGGTTGAGGATGGGGGGTTGAGGAGAGAGGATGAGGATGGGGGCTTGAGGTGGGGATTGAGGATGGGGGGCTTGAGGAGGGGGTTGAGGATGGGGGGGTTGATGAGGGAGGTTGAGGAAGGGGTTGAGGATGGGGGGTTAAGTAGGGAGGTTAAGGATGAGGAGGGAGGTTGAGGATGAGGAGGAGGGGTTGAGGAGGGGGGGTTGAGGTTGAGGATGGGTGGTTGAGGATGGGGGGTTGAGGAGAGAGGATGAGGATGGGGGGGTTGAGGAGGGCGGTTGAGGATGGGGGGGTTGAGGAGGGAGGATGAGGAGGGAGGTTGAGGAGGGGGTTGAGGATGAGGAGGGAGGTTGAGGAGTGGGGTTGAGGAGGGTGATAATGAGGGGGGAAGAGACACAGGGAAGGGAGAGGTTGGAAGAGACACAGGGAAGGGAGAGGGGAGAAGAGACACAGAGAGAGAGGGGGACACAGAGGGCACAAGAGGGACACAGGGGGCAGCACATTTCCCACCCTCGGCTTATACTCAAGTCACTCATTTTACCCAGTATTTTGTGGTAAAATGGGTGCCTCGGCTTATACTCGGGTCGGCTTATACTCGGGTCGGCTTATACTCGAGTATATACGGTACTTTACCTATTTCTAAGTAATATATGCAGGAAGCATTGTGCTGAAGAGCTGACAATCTGTTTCTATGTTCCTGCAGCATCCAATGTAGGTTTGCCTGGTTTTGGAGCTGAGGTGTAAGTGTCAGCAATGTGTGCAGTGTGTAGTGTAAATAGGCTGCGTGCGCGAGGTAAAGCCGTTAGTGTAGCTGTGTACTTACGCATTGTGTAAGTTAGTGTTGTGAAATGGCGTTGAATGTGTATGTGGTACGCGGGTGTGTATGATTTTCCATCCTTAGGGGATTTTCGTGTGTGTAAACTCGTGAATTTGGACTTAAATTGAGATGCAACTTCACTTGCAGAGGTCCTGGGTGCCCCCCCTTACTGTGGGTAAGCTTTTTATTTATTTTTGGTGTGTATGTAAAATGGCTGCAAATTATTTTATGGTACGCGGCTGTGGATGATGTTGCGTCCTTGGTAAGAGTGTATCTTTACCTCGTACGGCTTTTATGAAAAGCTGTGTGTGCTTGGTGGTGTTTTGCGTCTTTAGGTTCCTGTAGCCTTGTTTTCGTTTTTTTCGGCGGCCATTTTTTATCTCGCTTAGTGGATTTTCATGTGTCTAAACTTGTGAATTTGGACTTAAATTGAGGTGTAACTTCACTTGCAGAGGCCCTGGGTGCCCCCCCTTGCTGTGGGTAAGCTTTTTATGTATTTTTTGTGTGTATTTATTCAGTTTTTAATGTTTTCAGGTGCGCGCGGTTCGGCCGTTAAGGTCATATTTTTGCGAGGTCGTAATGTTTTTTTTTCTAAGTCCCGCGTCTCATATTTTGGTCTGCTAAGTCCGTAAATTTTCTGTTCTAAGTCCTGCGGTTCGTATTTTTGTGTGTAAGTCCGTATATAGTGATTGCGTGTTAGATCTATTTTGGTAAAGTGCCGCTTGTGTGGGTGTTTGTAACCGCTTGTAAGGCGATGTAGAGCCTCCACCTCCGCAAATGCGCCCCCTCGCTTCGTGAGCTCGCAAAGCGTGATGACGATTCGTAGTTTGACAACTATTATATGTGATAACTGTGTTGTAAAGGTTTATTGTGGTTTACCTCCACTGCAAGGTACTTCCCTTTCCCTACTACTACCATTTCAGCTTTTAGTCTGGTCTGACATTTATTGTTGCAATATTAAATGACACTATTGGTAGCTGTTATAATCTGCAGCAGATGTACATTTCTGGACTATTTGGTTTGTGTCATATTGTTGATATTGTAATGTTGTACTCATTGGATTTAGTTACTACAAATATTTGGATATTAAATCTCTTCTGGTGAATGCATTGTAACAATATATTCCGTGGCAGCTGATTATCGGTCATCGATCATTATTGTTTATGTATTATTTACAGCCCCTTCTGGATCACTACCTTGTCATTGTGAAGGGGCTTGTCTATTTTGTTAAAGCTGTGAGCTATACCTGGTAGGGTCAGCCAAGTTGGGCAGGTGATTGCAAAAAGGTCAGACAAATCATGGTCCACTGGAAAAGGAAACTGCAACCCACTCCAGTTATGTTGCGAAGAAAACTTGGACCCATCCACGCGATAGCCACGCGATAAGCGCCAAAGGATCTTGGAACACAAACAAAATTAATTTCGCACACAAACAACATTACCTGCCTCACAATCTTATTGCCGTCATTTTTTGACGGGCAAGTCGCTAGCATCCTTGAGTTTGTCTTCTGCCTTGTAGAAAAATTATTTCTAGATAATCACCAAGTTATACAAAAGCCTCAGACTTTAATATGTTTCCCTGATTTGAAATACATAATTCCTTAGCTTTTCTTCCTCTGATATGTGATGAACATCACTTATTAGAGACAGGTAGCAGCATCCTGCAGCCCTGCGCTATAACAGATGGCATTTCTGAAATACATTGCATTTCTTGACTTCTATTCTCCCAGCTCAGATGAACTATAATAGCCAGATAAGAGACTGAAGTTTGTGACTGAGTATTCTGCTGGGAAACACCTGGCACCAGTACAGCGATGCTTCCAGATTTCTAATCACAGGACAATCTGATGTTATTTCTTCCATCTAGTGCAGGGACTGAAATCTTTACTTTTATCTATGGACAGACATAGCATTTTCCATATTTGTTACTCTTTAGAAGTGCTGTTTTTTTGGATTGTTTGTATTTGCCATTACGTTTCCATGTTGCTTTGGGATGCTTGGGTCATGTTAGTCTTTCTATGAGGAGTTAAAGCTCTGGTTTTATAGCACGTGCACAGTGGGCCATGACACTGTCCACATGCTCCTGAATTCACATTACTAGATATGTTATAATTTTTATGTACCAACTTGTTTAGATGGCAACATTTATTATCTTTATTATTATTATCTTTATTTATATCGCGCCAACATATTCCGTAGCGCTGTACAGGGGTTGAGTACATAGCAGAAAACAAATTAAACACCTTGTAAAGAATGGAGGGCCCTGTTTTTGAGCATAAAATCAAATGTACATAGAGCTTGTTTCCAAGGCACTGACACAATAATGAAAACTCGCAAACTTACAATCTAAGGGTTTAGGTGTGATACAAGAGGGTGACAAATACAATTGAAAGCAATTGGTTCAGTAAAGTGGAGGGGTCTGTGTGTTGTACTGTAGATTGTGGGTGGGAGTTTTATTAAGCTGTGGAATGTTCAGTTGTACATGTTAAGGCTGAAGGCGATAAGATTTTTTAAACAGGTGTGTTTTTAATAATTTCTTAAAGGTTTTGAGGCAGGAAGATAATTTAATGGAGCGGGGCAAGGAGTTCCAAATAGATGGGAAAGCACGAGAAAAGTCTTGAAGACGGGAGTGAGAGGAGGTGATGAGAGAGCATTTAGAACAGAAATTGCACACAAGGATTGTTACTTATAGAATGACCACCTTTCCTTATAAGAAATGAATCCTATCTTCTTAAATGTGGAAATAAATGTATTTAAAGTATATTATCTGGCCTCCATAGTAACATTTTGCTCTCATATTATTAAATGTATAGGCCCAGATTTACGGTAAAGAATGCAGGTACCTTCAAAGTAGGCAGGTACATTCTACTGGCCATTTCTGTCTTCAGACACCACTGCAGAAATGGATGCAGTTAAATACAGTAAAACCCCTGTTATCCGGCACCCACAGGGACTGCCTATTGCCGGATAACAGTAGTTGCAGGTAATCGGGAGTTCTAGATTTTAAAGGTCTAAATGACCCTTAACCCCCCCCAAAAAATCCTCAAAATGCCTTTAAAAAGGCATTAGCACCTAAACCGGGCCATTTAGGGCCCCAAAAAATAATTAGAAAAAAGTTAGCATTTTTTTTTTGCAGTCTCGAACTGCCGGATTGTGCCCGTTATGCCGATTTAGGGGGAGTCTTTTGAATTTGGGGAATTGATGACAGTGCCGGTTGCTTGAAAGTCCCGGTTAGTAGGGTGCCGGATATCCGGGATTCTACTGTACTACTATCTGCACAGCCAGTAACACAGATTTGATCCCACCCTGGACACCAGGGGCCTCATTCAATTGCAATTTGGCCAATTGAATAGGGCTCTAAATAAGCACATAACATATTTTTTTTAAAGAAGTTTTTAGTTAGTAAGCATCTATCCAAAAGCAAGGTTTTCACTAACTAAAAACTTATTTAAAAAAAATATGCTATGTGCTTATTTAGAGCCGTATTCAATTGGCCAAATTGCAATTGAATGAGGCCCCAAGTTGTGTAGTGATGCAGATCTATTGAATGAGCACTTCAGTTTTCCTAATATTTGGATGAGGGCTGAGATGGTAATACCCTATCACAGATTATACCAACATCTGTGCAAGGCAGGGGAGGAACTACTAGCCACAAGCAGCTAGCTTCTACCTAAACTATGTGCGAATGTATCTGTATTATTAATCCACGTGTTCAATGCCAATTGAGAATTTACACATAACAATTCATTTGCACAAATTGTCACAATTTAAAACTAGCCCTGTAGTCCTTTAGGCAGGGCATGTGCTACACTATTTATTATCCATATTATATTTATTACCAGGACGCAAATTAATATGGAGATTGTCCAATAGTCAATTTCATTAAAAATGTACTTACATTTCTCACTTCAATCATGGATAACTGCTTGTACATATTAAGTGTTGCTATATGCTGATAATGCGGGAAATACCTGGATTATGCTGCAAATAATGATCAGAATAAGTATTTTCTTATAGCTCCCTAAAATGCAAAGGTTAAAGGGCCACTGTATTTAACATATATACTATTTTGAAGAGCTGCACTTGAAATTAGGCTAAACAAATTTAGAATGTAAAAGCCAACACAGCCTTTAATTTATTACCTCTTAAAGGGTATACAGAATTTTCATGGGTTTCAAATGTTTCCTAAAAAACAGCCACTAATTAGTAGAAAAATATGTATTATATTGAAAAGTTGAATGTACATAACATATTTATATGCTTGGTAGTTCTATCTGGAATTGCACACCCCTAGGAAGCTTACATTACAGTGGGTACAGGTTGCACAGCATGTGGGTACAGGTTGTGACTTCCATAGGAAGTGCTGCCAGACACATGGTTGCTGGGGTCCCAGATTATTTCTCTCTGCCTATCTCCTTGTGGGAAATGTAAACACCAGCAGAAGTGATGCAGGAGAACAGACAACTGCGGGTGTAATCTACCATGAATGTGATGTACAGATTGGCACGTTAGAAAGTACTATTTATTTTCATATAAATCTGACTACATTTCCCAGGCTGCTTTACAGCACAGACAGCAACCCCAAATGTTTCAGCCTCTGCTTCCTCCTGATTGGCCAAAATAATATGTGGAAAAAAAATGGCGGACGAAAAAAGTAAAGAATCTGAAACAGGATGAAAACGAGGCTCACCAATGTCAGGCATGCAGGACTTAGAAAATACACAACAGCAAGGACAGTAACACACACGAACAACGGCAGGCATGCGGGACTTTGAAAATAAAACCAACGGCAGTCACCGCGCGCCACGCAAACATTTAACAGACACACAGAGGAGAAACACACAGGGAAGGGACAGGGGGAGATGCTGGAAAGAGACACATGGCATCCCCAAGCACAAAACTTGCAGGTTAACGAATCCTGCAATGAGGTGGGAGGAGGAAAGGCTCGCAATGGGCGCCGAAGCCGCTTATTGCTAACCGCGCGATGAGCGCCGAAGGCACTCATTGCGGGGCTCACGATGAGCAGCGCGAGTGGAAGAGGATGCATAAAGCGCCAAAGACACTCATTGCGAGGCCCACGATGAGCGACAAAGGCGCTCATCGCGGGGTTCTCGATGAGCGCCGAAGGTGATCATTGCAAAGGAGGAAAGTTGAAGTACACAGGGGGAGAGGCTCGCAATGAGCAACAAAGGCGCTTATTGCGAGCCACATGATGCGCGCCGAAGGCGCTTAGCCCAGGGCTCACAATGACCGCTGAAGATGCTCAGAGGAGCACCTTGTGTGGCAAACAGCATTGCCAGCCTTACTATTGTATTCCCGTCATTTTTGACAGGCAATTTTCTAGTCAGAAATAGTAATGCGAGTCCCTTCATAAGCCAGTCTTTGGACCTTTGAAACAGACATAAAATCAAATTTAAACTCTAATCCTAATGTTCTTCTCTTGCTTCTCTGTCCAATAGTCTTCTATTTCCACCAGGCCAATAGTAAAATATATAGGCCTCATATGAATTAGACATTTCATAAATAAGGGAAGTTTCACATTACAGGAAAATGTAGGAATTCCTCATTAAGCTTTTTATTCATATAACAATTATCACATACTATAACACAGTTTGTAATTGGTTGTCTCTCCTAATCCTAACTCTAGAGGACAGCATTAGCCTTATCTATGGTCTGGGAAACCAGTCTGATATTTCTTCTTTACTAGAATAAAAAAAAAGCCTGGAAAAAAACCTAAATACAATGGCAAATGGTGAGGATTGATCTTGAATTCTGTTGGACAGAGCAGTAGGAATCACACAATACTGAAAACTGACGTAAAGGTTTTGAATAGAATGTATCTAGTTCCAGATAAACTCCGTACAATATATCCTGCACCCCCAAACACCGATTTCAGAGATTGCCTAAATGTAGATACCCAGCACATTTGGTGGTCTTTCCATGCAGTAAAATGTACAATATTTGTAATGTATATTTACTGATATGTATGACGGACAGCTTAAAAAATTATTATGATGAACTATAAAATATGATCGTTTAAAGGCATGATAGACATTTTGTGACTACAGCGTCCATTCATGGGGACTCTAGTTGTGTGCAACTGGAATTGGTTATAATTAGAGGATGCAAAATAATATCAGTGTAAATGGGCTGCATTGGAGCTGTATCTCTGTCTATTGGTTTACTTTTAAAATCATGTCAGCTATTTGCTGCTGTTTAACTTCTCCCATGAGTCGTAGGCATTATAATCATGAGTAAGTAAAGGTAGTAGCAGTGCGGAGCTAGTGAATGGAGACCCCCACTCCAGTGATAGATAGATAGATAGATAGATAGATAGATAGATAGATAGATTATATATGTATCAGTTTATTTTTTTATTTGCCCCTGCCCCTCCAGCCCGGACCCTCCTAATCCCCACCCCGGCTCAGCCCTCCTGGACCCCACAGCTTGGCAGCACCTGACCTCAGCATCCCAGCCTGGACCCCTCAGCCTGGCGCCCCCTGATCTCACCGGCCCCTATCTGTCTCACCAGCTCCAGCAATGCAGCCGCCCCTGCTAGTGCGTGTTCTCTTGGGGCAGGGAATCCTGAATGATGTCAAGTGTGTGCTATGTCATTCGAGATTCCCTGTCCCGGCCTGAATGGGAGGCTATTTGGTGAGCTCAAAGGGGGCGGATGGGGGGTAATCAGGAGTTCCAGGCTGGAGGGCATCAAGAGGGGCCTGGTTGGGGGGGGGGGGGGCTGGGTGCAGGGGAAAATTCCCAAACAGTTCTGCCCCTGGTTTATAGTGCACTTTGCATCCACCAATCTGCAGGTCTACCGTATGTTTCAAGTGCTATACATAATATTGATGTGTATATTGATGTGACAGCCTTTCTGATGCACTCCCAAACAATACTTTAATATTTTGTTAATAGAGATCATTGGCATTCATTGTTGATTAATTCCTGAAACATTGAGTCCATTGTCTTCAGTGCAATCACTGCACACAAACGGGAATAAAAGACTAGGCAGGAGATGAAGACTTGCAGTTTAAGGCAGTTTGTATAATAAAATTCACTTTTTAATTAATGATACAAAATGTGTGTTTACTAGATGCAAGCTAAGGACACCCATATATAAGTCAAATATCCAACTAATGAATACCCAGGTATGTAAATTGTTTAGTGGATTGTGGTGGATATGGAGATTTCCATCATATTTAGTGGAGTTGCCCAACAACAACTAATAACATGGGTATGAATGGTCCTCCATCTTCAGAATGACACCACTTCATATGTTTCAAAAGATTTTGGAGCAATTAGTGTAAGCAATTATCTAAAGCTCAGATTTATCTTATAGTAAATATTTGAATGGCATTTAAATTAGCTGGTGCATGGAGATAATGGGCTACTCCTAACTGGATGAAGAGGTTGAAAGCAATTAGTTCTATCCATATTAAGGAAAATAGTGTTAGGAATAATAAAATATGTTGTAACATATGGAAGGCATTTTTAATAACTACTCACACATTTCCTGTTTCGTCCCCGCCAGTATTGCAGCAGCCACTAGGTGAAGCAATGGTGGCATGCAGAGACTTTTCAATTCAGTTGTTAGGGTTAGACTTAGGGTTCAGGGTATTGGTAGATGATAAGCTTTACAAAGTAAAGTAGTGGGGCGCTCTTTTACTATGTACCACTATTTTACTATGTAAAGCTTATCATCTGCGACTGCCCTAACCCTGAAGCCTAAACTCTAACCCTAAGTCTAGCCCTTACTCTAAGAACAAATTTGAGAAAGTCTTAGTGTGCCACCTAGCGGCCGCTGCATGCCACTGTAGGCGGGCACAAAACAGGAAATATCCAACTACTCTAATAGTTAAACTTTACATTTTTAATGACTGTTAACAGTAACTTGTATCTATGTCATGTTGTTGGGTGATGGTTTTGTAATAGTTATTTATACTATATATATATATATATATATATATATATATATATATATATATATATATATATATATATTTAGTCATTTGTATTGTATTTATGATATCTTTTTAAAAATACAAGTAAAAAAAAAGAAAAAAGATCCAGGTAGGTGTATAAGGAAAGCAGAAATCTACTATATCAGGAAGAAAGCATTAGGTCTGAGCCTTGCCTGGTTAACCACTTAGCTGACAACAAGATGACCATAGGGTCATCCACAGAAAACCATCATTTTCAAATGCTGTATGGGTCCTTTCCCTTTTTAAATTCGCCAGCAGTGGCAGCAGTAGTGGTAGCCACCAACCGCTAGATAACGCTGCCGATTTTCAGTGCTGATACCATAGAGTTAGGTAGACTGTTAGGGATAGGGTGAGGGTTAGGGTAACCTTCTAAGGTTATAACTTGTCTCAAATATTGGCAGCGCTGCAAAATATCAACAGCGCCATCGAGCGGTCACTTGCGGCAACTGCTGCTGTCACTGGTGGAGATGGGATAGATCTGCTGTATGCACCCCTAAAGGATGAGTCTGATCACAGCAAAAGGACTCTTAGTAATAAAGACAAGTCGCTTCTTTAAAAGTATAAGTTGCATGTAGCATGATGACGACTCTGTGAGGCCGATTATATGCATTTCTAAATTATTACTGTTTTCAGATAGTTTAGTACACGGCTGCTCAACTGCTTTTTTCAAGGGACACAAAAAAGGCCAGGATATAAACATACTTTGAACATACAAAGTTTGTATCAGGTCTTTAAAAGAGGCCTAATACAAAAACAAGTGCAGAAAAGATAGACAAAAATGGGACCTTTCCTCTTATGGTAGCGCAGCGAAAGGCAGCAGCAGAGGCGGTGAGCTTTCGCTAGATGGCGCTGACGATATTCTGGTGCCATATCATAGAGTCAATGCTAGGTAAACTGTGAGGGTTAGGGTTAGTTCATGGGTTAGGCTAACATTATAAGCTTAGAACTTCTCTCACATATCAGCAGCGCTGCAAAATATCGGCAGCACCATCTAGTTGTTGTAGGCCGCACTGCAGCGGCGGACCTGTCCTGACACCATAACAGGATAGATCCCAGAAAGGGAACCTGGAAATGCAACATTGCAAAATGGCAGAGTGTATTGGAAGATTCAGTGCAGAGCAGGCTTATCCTACTCCAATGCCTGGGCAGAAGTCAGGAAAGATGACCAGAAGTATTTCTGTGGGGGTGCAGGTAAGTAAAGGTAAATGACTGAGCAACTGACGGTCTCACCTGTACACAAAGGAAATATACTGATATTATATCGTCTTTAAGACCTGTAGTTGTCTAATGCCTCTCTATAGGGAGTAGCTGATTTCTATTAACTTCGCATTTGTGGGGAGATCCTGTTATTAGCCTGCACAGGAAGTAGTATTACATTTTTTAACCTTTACATGACTTGTTATTTCAAACTGCCTTATTACTGCACAGCCTCAGTGACTGAAACATGGGCTCCGCAATCTGCCACAGTGCATAAGAGGAGCGGTGGTATAAAGATTGGGAGGAACCACCACTTTTAGTGTAAGTTTTATTGCAAAAGATCAAAACTTTTAATCACAATAAATTGAAAAGACGCAAAATGTGCTTACTTGGGTCCATCTAGTGAGAGAAAGATGGCGTACACAAAACAGTTTCATGACGGCAATAAAATTTGAAGCATCGCAATGCTGTTTGCCACACATTGAGAGCCTCCCCACCTCTACTTTACGATGAGCGCCGATAAAAATCCGGGACTCTCTACCCCTCTACTTTATGGGCATAGTGATGAGCGGCTTTGGCGCTCATTGTGAGCCCAACAATGAGCTGCTTTGCCGCTCATTGCCTGCCTCTGCAAAACCTTTGGCGCTCCTTGCGAGCCACTCTGCCCCCTCTAAGTTGCGGGCATCGCGAGATGTCGGTAACATAGCTTTACCGACAAACTTGCAATTGCCATTACTATTATATGTGTTTTGTATACATAGCCTTTGAAGTGATGTTAAATTTAGGTCCTTTCCCATTTCGCCTGTGCCGATGCTGCATGCCCCCACCACCGACACGAGCGTGCTGCCTACTGCTCAGAATGTGGCACTACACTCAGTTTAAAATGTATTGATCTAGGGGAGAAGGTTAGGCATAGAGTAAGGCATAGGGTTAGGGTTGGGGTTAGGCATAGGGTTAGGGGTTGGAGTTAGGCATAGGGTTAGTGTTAGGGTTTAGGCATAGGGTTATGCATAGGGTAAGGTTTAGACATAGGGTTAGGGGTTGGAGTTAGGCATAGGGTTAGTGATAAAGGTGTTGCAAAAGACATTCTTATGTGAGCAAAATAAAGGAAATCAGATAGTGTGAGCCACTGATTGACTCACCTATACTCAGAAAAGACATTGTTAAAATCTGGAGTGGAACCATCTCTTGAGGACTGGGGGTAGACAACCTAGAATACGATTTTGTATCTGTCTTGTGTATTATTTGTTTTTAAACTGATATTCTTTTATTTAATCACTTAATTTTACAGAAAGTATTGCCACTTTATAAGATGATTATTGACCAAATTTTAATAAGGCCATGGAGAATTCAAAATAATAAACTGGGTTGTAGTACATCAATCTTACCACAAGATGGGGCAAATGTAAGCAGCTATTTAATTATCACATAAGTACCTATGTATCTGTATTAGTGAATAGACAAAAATGTCACTTTTTTTTGGCCCTTATGTGCAAGTTTGTGATTTTTAAGGAACAAACTTTATTAGCATCTATCTATCTATCTATCTATCTATCTATCTATCTAAATAATCAGAGTATTGCAGTATATAGCATAATAATAGAAACAAGTGAATCCTAGACTAATGATTGCTTTCCCAATTAGGTGCAATCAGTGTCAGCTTGTCATGTGTTCATCTGGAGTGCCTTGACCTATATGGTATCAGAATAATATGTTGTGAATCTTCTTGAATGCTCCTGCGTATCTTTTGTCTAAGTCTGATTTAAATGGCATGTATATTTTATCTTTTTTTTTTTCTTTATCCTTTTTATTTTGGTGAAAAAAACACATTGTCTGGAAACGTTCGCAGTTAATAGAGTTCAAACTATGAAGGTCGCACTGGCTATAGAATTAATTTGCTGTGACAAACTTATTATAATGATAAAAAGAAAGAATTTGTGATTTATGTCAAATGAATAAATTGTATGTTTTTCACAAGACAAAAACAACTTCGCAAGTGGAAGTGAAAAGCAGAGATGGGAGTTGCTACAGGGTCAGAGACTACCGATAGCACTTAGTATATTTTTGCACATTGGTTACTCATCTACATTATTCCTTTATCCAAGCTAAAAGATTGGTTAAGTTATTGTTCTCGGGAATAGGAGGATAGTTTGAAAAAAATATATCTGATATGACTTTAAAATATCTGATGGACCTATCCTAGTATGGTAGCGCAATGGCGGTGGGCATTAGCTAGATGGTGCTGCCGATATTCCGGTCCCATATCATAGAGTCAAGGCTTAGGTTAACTGTTAGGCTAACATTATAAGCTTAGAACTTCACTCACAAATTGGCAGCGCCATCTAGCAGTTGGAGGCTGCACTGCAGCGGCGGACCTGTCCCGACACCATAACAGGATAGATCCTATGTGATTACTGCTGAAACCAAAAGGTAGGACACTCTGTAACATGTCTAGTGTTCGAGATTTGTTTTATTGTTGTAAAGAATGAGCTTTGTAACAATCATGGTGGTCTGCTGTATCTCTTAATATAACGGTGCATTTCTTATTGGACTATAAGAGTGTTTGAGAGCTGTATTCTCGCTTTATCAAGTCTGATATTACAAGGATATTTTACAATCTTTAAAAATAGAGAGTTTAAAATGTCTAAGGTGTAGATATAGTAATAGATAAGTGAAAGAGACAGGGACCTTATGTTTAAGCCAAGCTTTTAGCTACATAACTAAATTAGTCTTTTGGTTCTTGTTGTTGTTGAGTTCTTCAGTCATGTCCGACTTTCAGTGAACATATGGACGCAGCATGCCAGGCACATCTGTCTGTGTTTCCGGTTGTGATTATCCATGTGCTTTTCCTGGCAAAGATACTAGAGTGGGTCGCCAGTGCCTTCGGATCTATCATGGTATAGTTACGGCACAGGTCAGACGCTGCAGTGTGGCGACCAACCTCTAGATGGCGCTGCCGATATGTGAGAGAAGTTCTAACCTTACAATCCTGTTGTGTATGCACAAGAAATCACCAGCACTGACAGCTGCAGTGCCAGCAAGTAGCCGCTAGATGGTGCCGACAGGTTGCGGGGAAGGCCTAGAATTATTCCCTCCTCAGACGTGGCGCAACTCAGTCTTATTATATAAATGCTGTTATAGAAGATTTGACAACAAGGCCATCAGTATGTTTGGTGCGTGCACTCGGGCCCGCCTCTCATAGCTCAAGACCTCTAGCGGTTGGCGGCGGCACTGCTGCTGCCAACCTTTTGCGTAGGGGAACTGGGAAAGGACCCTCACACTAATCGTTTACCTAAGCCTTGACTCTATGATATGCCACTGGGATATCGGCAGTGCTATCTAGTGGTTGGTCACCACACTGCAGTGGCGGACTGGTGCCGTAACATAACAGGATAGGACCCCTTCTCCAGTGGACTGCGATTCGTCTGACCTCTCAGCTATGTCCTGCCAATTTTGGGTGACCCTACATGGTATAGCTCACAGCTTCATTGAGGTGCACAGGCTCCTTCACCACAACAAGGTAGCAATCCAGAATGGCTATTGGTTCTTATCTGCTGTCAAATTTTTATAACGTTGGAGGGCAGCCGTTTGTTAGGTACAACTAGATGGAGGACAGTGTAGAAAATTAGAAGGGAACAGCGGACAGAGGCTGAGGAGAGACAGAGAACAGGGACGGTGACATATACGGCACCGCATCCTATATGGGTATGCAGTAATGAGAAAATACATGTCCGTTTACAAAAAAAATTATGCCATTTATATATTCTGTCTGTAATCCCAGATTTTGTTGATTCCTGTGACTTTGGTATAGAAAAAGTGTTTATATTGTGCCTGTGGTTCTCTAATGTGCATTGTGTTATATTCCTTCTGGGGAATGTGTGATTTCACTCAGTAAAGTGATGCCCATTTGTGGTACAGTAGTTGTTTGTAGTGGTTTTGGATCCGTCCTGTTGTGTAAGCCCAGCAGTTGCAGCTGCAGTACCATCATACCAATACCGTCCGGTTTGAGGGAAGGCAAAAATGATTCCACCCCCTCCGTCGTGGCGCAACTCAACAGCGCTGAATCAACAGCGAGTATATCGCTATGTTCGGCGCGGGCACTCTGCCCTCGAGGGCCTCAGACGCGCCTCTCATAGCGCAAGGCCTCTTCTGTCAGTGCGCCTTATATACATTGTCAGCGCCATCTAGCGGTAGGCGGCGGCACGGCATCTGCCAATGTTTTGCGATCTTTTGCGTAAGGGAAGAGGGAAAGGACTATGGTTTTAATAGTAGGTCTATTGCTTTATTCTTATGTGACATGTTGGATTTTTCCATATAATATTGCATTGTGTATTCTGTATGGAGAATATTGGCATACCATGAACTTTTTAAGTCTTGTGTCCGTCTTTGGTGAATTCACATATATGTTTATCTTGTTTGCTGAATGTTTACATGCATGGTTTGGTGATATTTTCTGTGTTTAAAGAGACTGTAATATCGGAGTGGTTATTACAAAATACCTTTTATATTTTATTTTCTTCCATTGTTTCTGTGCCATTTAGATTTTCTTATTGTTGTTTGTTTAAAAAAACAACAACAATTGAATACTTTCCTTTTTGGTGTGCTCTAGTATGATGTAAAATTTGAAGATCAACACAAACAAGATGCATTACTTTTTAGGAGTGTTGTCCAGCTCCCTTGTGGTGGTGTTTAAACATTCAGTCATGTCTGACTTTCCATGACTCTTTGAAGCGCAGTACATCTGGCACACTGGTCAGCTACTGCTCCTCTGAGATCAGTCAAGCTCACATCCATTGCTTTAATGACCACATAAATAGATCTCTGTGGTCCCCTTTTTGTGTTCCTTCAATTTTCTCAGCATCATCCTTCTCTAAAAAATCCTGTCTTCACATGATATGGTCAAAATATTTGAGCTTTAACCCCATGATCATAACTTCCAGTGAACAGTTTGTCTTGATTTCCTGTAGTATGGATTGATTGGATCTTCTTGCAGTCCAGGGGACTCTAAGCAGGCTGTTCCAGTATCGCAATTCTACGGCGCTCGGCCTTCTTTATGGTCCAGCTCTCACATCTGTATGTTACTACCGGGAATACTATAGTTTTTACTAAGTACATCTTTACTTTTTAATAGAAAGCTATGGCAAGCTTGGATAAGCTTTCACGGAAGCAAACCTATTTTAATTTCATGGCTGCAGTAACCATCTGCAGGGAACTTGGAGCCCAGGCAAATGAAAGCTGTCACTGCCTCCACTTTTTCCCCATCTGTTTGTCAAAGAAGTGACATTGAGGATTGTAGTCGACGATCTGGTGGTTTATAAGTCCCACTCCCGTCAATTTGAGATCCCTAATTCCCAGGATATGAATTGTTAACCATGTCATCTAATTTTTGACCACTTCCAGTTTGTCTTGGATCACATCCACAGCAGGGTGTCTTCTCCATATTTCCCCACTTCATTAAAGCTGGCGTTACTTGTACTCGCCCTTTGTTTTTCCCTACTAATAAGGTAGGCACCTTCTGACCTGAGGGGCTCATCTTCTGGTGCTATAGCGTTATGTCTCTTGTATTTGTCAATACCATATTCTTGGTAAAGATACTGGAGCGGGTTTCCAGTTCCTTCTCCAGTGGACCGTGTCTGATGTCTCTGTTATGACCTGCCCATCTTGGGTGACCCTACAATGTATAGCTCACAGCTTCATTGAGGTACATAAGTGCATTCACCAAATCAGCCATATAGGAATTGTCTGACGACACCAATGTCTGGTACATTTTTGCACACCATTTCCCAACATATCAGATCTCCCTACTGGGAGGCATAATATTCGAATAAAACTAGCGACTTGCACGTCAAAAATGACGGCAAAACAATTTGAAGCCTCATATTGCAAGACTCTCCCCCCCCCCTCCCCACACTACTTTACATGCACAAGCCCGTAACTTTGCAAGCGTTACAAACGGTATTTCCCCCCTCTCCCTCCCCTTTGTCTCTTTCCCTCTCTCTCTCTCCCTCCCCTGTGCCTCTTTGTCTTTCTATCTCCCTCCCCTCCCTTAAGCCCGTAACTCGGAACCTGTTCGGAGTCTCTCCCCCCCCCCCCCTTCAACTTTCGGGCCTCGTGTTGAGAGCCCCCCACACTTTATGGGCCAAAAACAAATTGGCTAGCCCTGCCTATATGGCTAATGTCAGTTGTTGCTAATTACAAGAACCCCAATTCATGTGTTACTTTCTCATGGGGGGTGCCCCTGTCAGTAGTTTGTCATTTGTGTTTATTCAGAAAGGCCAGAATCTGATTAAAAGTTTTGTTATAAGGTAATCGGGTCCTATCCTGTTGGTTACGGCACCAGTCCGCCGCTGCAGTGCGGTGACCAAGCGCTAGATGGCGCTGCCTATATTCCAGTGCCATATCATAGAGTCCAGGCTTAGGTAAACTGTTAGGGTTGGGGTTTGGGTTAGTTTAAGGGTTAGACTAACATTATAAGGTTATAACATCTTTCAAATATTGGCATCGCTGCAAAATATCGGTAGAGCCATCTATCGTATCGCCGCACTGCAGCGGCTTACTGATGCCGTAACTATAACAGGATAGGTCCGGTAATCATATCATTGTAAGTTATGATAATAATTTTTGTGCCTAGCTTCACAATTTATCAGTCAGTGCTGCACTAACGTTTTGCACCGAGTCTTATTCTATAAATGCTGTAGATTTATTGAATAGTTTTCGTAATATATCACCCACAGGATTATAGTAAATTAATGTAATATATTTTCTGTCATGTTAGCCACTAGCAGCACTTCATTGTAATTATCTTATGTAAATTGATATTCATGTTTTCAGAGCAGGGGGCTTTATCTCTGTACTTAAAGGGTCATGGAAGTTATATTCTTCTTTGTTACATCAGAATGAGGGTATTTGGTCATTTCAAAGTGTTTTCTTTTTTTAAATAAAGGTATCAGAGCACATAAACATATTCAAATGTTTAACTGCTCTTGGGGGAGTTGCCCTCTGTCAGCCAGTGAGATGCATAGACTATAGCAGGAGTGGGCAAGTTTGTTCCTGGAGAGCACCACACAGGCTAGGATTTGAGGATATCCCTGCTGCCTACAGGTAAGTGAATCCCGTCTTCAGACATCTTGATTGACTCACAAAACAGGATATCCTCCAATATAGGCCTGTGTGGGGCTCTCTGGGACCAGACTTGCCCACCCCTGGACTATACTACGCTCTCTGCATTCCCTGACATTTAAACAGGTTTTTCTTAATATTTGATTACTAGTTGTTTGCATGTTATAAATGACGGGATTATATATTAT